>CATOQK020000013.1:32500-80000 GCA_951802675.2 Boloria euphrosyne
ATTTTAACATTGTATAGGCTTATGATATTTACAAGAGTTTAGATTAATGCTATATTAATTATCTATTTGTATAAAATGCATATTATTCAAAATATACATATATACTAAGTTCTATACTATCTTATTACTACTATTTACGTACTGAATTTTTCTTAGTTTTTTTTTTTTTTTTTTTTTTTTTTTTTTTTTTTTTTTTTTTTTTTTTTTTTTTTTTTTTTTTTTTTTTTTTTTTTTTTTTTTTTTTTTTTTTTTTTTTTTTTTTTTTTTTTTTTGCAGTACTTTATTTACATTTACATACTCTTTAGTCAGATTTTTTGTGTTGTGTTATGTGTTATGAGTATTATGTTGGTGTTCAGGGCTTTCTATTACGCTGTTTCGACTTGTGCGTCTGGATATAAAATTTTGCTTTTATTCCTGGTATTCTCAGAATACGCTGCGCTGTTTGAGTCTGATGCTGATTAAATATAGGCAACACTCGATCTCGCTAATGCGTCCCATTTTTTCCTGACGGGACATGACATGTCGAAGGCGTTATGGTCATGGCCATGTTTTGCTGTTTTACAGTTTTTACACTGAGGTACCTCTCCTGCCAGTTTGCTGGGGCACTCCCGCACCATGTGCGGCCCCGCGCAGTGACTGCAGAGGTCTATGGCCTCAGTGCACCATTTTTTCCCATGGCCAAAGGCCAAACACCTGGAACATTGCACCAGTGGAGATAGGTCAAAGACAGGGACGTACTGAATGTCCACATAGATTCTGCCCGCCGTGGTTAAGCTCTTCCAAACCAACGGGGAGACTTGCAGAACTACGTGGGTCTCAGCAGGGTCCCTTGCCTTCCTCCTGTGCCGCATCTGAACCCTGTATTCCTCTTCAGGGATATCTTGTATCAGGTGGTAGTTCTGGGTTTTGATTGCTTGTATAATTTCTTCATCCGTGTTACTTTTTATGACATTTCTTATGATAATCAGAGGGTCTTTGTTGGCTCTTTCTTCTATTTTAAATTTCTTCTTCTGGAGTGTGCTTTTAATTGTCTCGAAGTCTTTTTCATTGTCCGTTCCTATAAGGACTCTCTGGTCCTTGACTTTCCTTATCTTCGAGATCTGGAGTCCTGATTCTTTGGCTTTCAGCACTTCTCTTATTTTCGTCATCACCATTTCACTCGTATCAATAGGATCCTCGGTGCCTATTAATAGGCACTGGGTAGGTTTAGGTCTTTCCTTCGCGGTTATTTCTGCATAAGTTTTTTGCGGTATAATTGCTTGGTTTGTCAAATTTTGGTTGCTAATTTCTGTTTGTAGTCTGTTCCTATCTTCCTTCAGGTCTTCTTTCATGTTTACTAGTTCGTGTTGGGTCTTCTCTGTTAGTGTAATTTGGTGTTTACTGTTTTCCACAATTTTGTCTAGTTTCTTGTTAAGTTCTTCTATGTATCGCTGATTCTCCACATTTTTCTTTTCTGTTTCCTGAAATTTGTCTTCTAATTTTTGTTTGATTTCCTGAATATCTTCCTCTAGTTTTTTACATCTTTCCTCTACTATATCATTATTTTCTTCCAGTTTTGGTATTATTATGTTCGCTTGGTCAGATGTAATTTTTTCAAGAAAATCTATATGGCTACGTGATACTTCTGCTAGATTGACTAGCGCCTCGTGTTGTAAGTCTGACGCTTGGAGGGCTTTTTCGGTTTTTATCGCAGATTCTTTGGCTTGGTGTTTAAGGCTCTCTAATACCATTTTTTCCAGTGCCTGTGTGCTCTCTGCGATTGCATCTTTGATAGATCTTTTCAGGTTGCCAGATAATTTTAGGTTATTAGTGATCTGGGCCACGTGTTTCTTGGTCTCCGACACAATCTCTTTTGCTGATAGGACATCTAGTTCTGATAGCACTTTTAAGGATTCCTTGGGTGATTTGTATGTGGCTGATTGTGGTGTCTGAGTGTCGGTAGGTGTTCTCGACATACGTGTATCTGTGGATGTGGATGGCCTTGTTGTCTTTGGTGTGCGATACATGTTGGAAATCGGTCTACGTCAATTATAATATACAATTTATATTCGAGTGTATAGGACTCGAATATTTTTTGTCTGTTTTTAGCCTAATTAAAATCTAAATTATTTCTAATTTGATCTGGGGGACCCAAAACTGTATAAGGGAGATGGGTCTGGTTGAGCTCTTTACAATGAACCCAAACTCGGGGTAGCTACTTTAATTTTTGACGAAGTTATGACAATTTTTGTGTTTTTGCCTTCTATAGGGGTAGTTTTTGGGAAACTTATGGTTTTTAATTTTGACAATGTATTTATTAGGTGTTTTTAACAATATAAATTTTTTACCAGAAAATCGTAGGGCTAGTTTTCCTGAAAACGTGGATTTTGGTAGATTTACCCTGAAGGGGTTGATTTAAAAATGTGGTGCTCAGTGTATGGGGTGCGGCTTTTTAATACCTTCCACCCGATACCTGGATTTTGAAGATCGGTTAAGTAGTTTAGGAGTAATTTAGATTTAAAGTTGAGGGGGGGGATGGATTTTTGGTGGGGGGTGTGGGGGGGATTTTGGTGGATTTTGGGGGGGGGGGGGTTTTCGTGGGGAGGCGTTTGGCGGGGTCGAGTTTTTGGGGGGTGTTAGAAATTGGGTAAGGGATGCTCCTGCAAAATTTGGGATTTTGGGTATAAAAACGGGAAAGGGGTGGGGAGAAGGTATACTATTAGACAAAAACACAAATTTGAAAAATGCTATAAAATAAAAATGAAAAAATATTTTTAAAAACCGAGATGCGGGTTCGATTCCCGCCCCAGACTAATACCTATATCTATCATAAAAATATATAAATCTTATATCTAAAGTACTTATAAAAATAGAAAACTTCTCAAACTTCACCTTTTCTAACAAACTAAATAAGATAAAAATCTTATGTCACTAAGGTCTAAATTTATTACTAATTAAAATATGAATATTTTATATTATAAAAGTTCGGACTTGGCTCATAAGCCAAGGCTTCTAGAAAGTTCTAAAATACAAGTTATAAATTTCCTAACAAAATAATAGGATAAAAATCCTATGTCATTTAAGTCTAAATTGTTACTAAAAAATTTTTATATTAATATATTATTTTACCAAAGTTCGCTCTTGGCACTTTAGGCCAGAGGTTCTAGAATATTCTAAGTTAAATATTAATTAAATATTGAAAAGTGAAAACCACTCTGTCTTGGCACTTTTTTATTGTCAAATAAATCTAAATTAATTAAAGTCAATAGAGTTCAAAGTCCTTACTAAAAGTTCTAGAAGTTTCTATAATATATTAAAATCTATAGTCCCACTCTATCTTGGCACATTTATTTTGCAATCTACAAATAGGCTCCTCCCATTTAACTAATATGATTTGTAGTCGGACATTTTCTGTTCGTTGAATTTATATTAATTATTACTTTATATAGAATTTTGAAAATTTTTACTTTTTATTAATCTAAAATTATTTATTTATATTTACTATGAATTCTTTATATGATACAATGTCTAATTTTGGTTTTTTAGAAAATTTTGAAAATTTTTAATTTTTGAAAAATGAATTTTACTATGAAAAATGAAATATTTATCCTATGAAATTTTTTGAATAATTTTAACTATTTAATATTAACAATTTTCACTATTTAGATTTACGATTTTTGAAAAAATTTTTGATTTTAGCAATGCAGATTTAATTAATATTTAATATCAACGAACAAACAATTTCACGAACACAATTTTTATATATGGAAATATGTAAGATTTACGTAAACTACATTAACAATTATTTTAACCTTAAAAACATGTGCTTATTTTACCTTAGTCTAAATTTTCTTCTGTATCTTCCGAACCCCTGAACGGATTTTCGTGCTGTTTTCACTGTTGTGAAGCTGAAGAGTTGCCCCTTCTGATCTAATAAATTCCGGCAGGGGGCATAGATCTTATTTCGGAGCTAGATTTTTTCGAAGTTAGGCCTAATTTTTTGAATTTTTGTATGTTGTGTTACTTTGGATTCCGTGAAGATATTTTGATGGGAGTTGCTTTGCTGTGAAGTGGAGAGCTAGGGCTTTCTTTTAGACTTTGTTCCAGCCTCCTAGCTTACTCGACGGCGAAAAGAGCGATTGTGTCAAAATTGTTTTTCTGCTCTTTTAACACAGTTAGAGAGTTCCAAAAAATCTGATTTTTTTGGTCAAAGATGTAGGTCACTGAGCACTTTAAGATGCACTAATAAAAACACTATGTCATAGATCATATGCGCGCGCCGCGCGCAAAAAACTAAAATTGTTTGTCACAAAAAATGGTTTTTTCACTAAAAACAGTTTGAATTTTCCGATTTCGGAAAAATAAAATAGTCTACGATGATCAGTGTCACTTTTCACATAAGATAGGTCACTTTTTGCACTGAAATCCTTCACTTATACCACTTTTTCGTATTTTAGTTGTAATTTCCGCTCCGTTCGTCGTATCGGAGCGCGGTTTTCGACGTTTGGCGCGTCCGCACGCCGCCGAGGCTCGAGCGGGACTGGGTTAGGTTAGGTTAGGTTAGGTTAGGTTAGGTTAGGTTAGGTTAGGTTAGGTTAGGTTAGGTTAGGTTAGGTTAGGTTAGGTTAGGTTAGGTTAGGTTAGGTTAGGTTAGGTTAGGTTAGGTTAGGTTAGGTTAGGTTAGGTTAGGTTAGGTTAGGTTAGGTTAGGTTAGGTTAGGTTAGGTTAGGTTAGGTTAGGTTAGGTTAGGTTAGGTTAGGTTAGGTTAGGTTAGGTTAGGTTAGGTTAGGTTAGGTTAGGTTAGGTTAGGTTAGGTTAGGTTAGGTTAGGTTAGGTTAGGTTAGGTTAGGTTAGGTTAGGTTAGGTTAGGTTAGGTTAGGTTAGGTTAGGTTAGGTTAGGTTAGGTTAGGTTAGGTTAGGTTAGGTTAGGTTAGGTTAGGTTAGGTTAGGTTAGGTTAGGTTAGGTTAGGTTAGGTTAGGTTAGGTTAGGTTAGGTTAGGTTAGGTTAGGTTAGGTTAGGTTAGGTTAGGTTAGGTTAGGTTAGGTTAGGTTAGGTTAGGTTAGGTTAGGTTAGGTTAGGTTAGGTTAGGTTAGGTTAGGTTAGGTTAGGTTAGGTTAGGTTAGGTTAGGTTAGGTTAGGTTAGGTTAGGTTAGGTTAGGTTAGGTTAGGTTAGGTTAGGTTAGGTTAGGTTAGGTTAGGTTAGGTTAGGTTAGGTTAGGTTAGGTTAGGTTAGGTTAGGTTAGGTTAGGTTAGGTTAGGTTAGGTTAGGTTAGGTTAGGTTAGGTTAGGTTAGGTTAGGTTAGGTTAGGTTAGGTTAGGTTAGGTTAGGTTAGGTTAGGTTAGGTTAGGTTAGGTTAGGTTAGGTTAGGTTAGGTTAGGTTAGGTTAGGTTAGGTTAGGTTAGGTTAGGTTAGGTTAGGTTAGGTTAGGTTAGGTTAGGTTAGGTTAGGTTAGGTTAGGTTAGGTTAGGTTAGGTTAGGTTAGGTTAGGTTAGGTTAGGTTAGGTTAGGTTAGGTTAGGTTAGGTTAGGTTAGGTTAGGTTAGGTTAGGTTAGGTTAGGTTAGGTTAGGTTAGGTTAGGTTAGGTTAGGTTAGGTTAGGTTAGGTTAGGTTAGGTTAGGTTAGGTTAGGTTAGGTTAGGTTAGGTTAGGTTAGGTTAGGTTAGGTTAGGTTAGGTTAGGTTAGGTTAGGTTAGGTTAGGTTAGGTTAGGTTAGGTTAGGTTAGGTTAGGTTAGGTTAGGTTAGGTTAGGTTAGGTTAGGTTAGGTTAGGTTAGGTTGACGGCCTAGTTGGCGTAGTGGTGAGCAATGTACGACCACACGCACTAGGTCCCGGGTTCGCGTCCCGGTCCGAATGCAATTTATAATTTAATATGTGTTCGGGGTCAGTGGTTAATGGCGAGTACAACCCTTCCCGCACATTTGGGGGGGGATACGAGCCATTGGTGGAATGTTAGAAAGCTTACTATCTCCGTCGGGGACGCCTGATAGAATAGTGAGTGAGTATAGCGGACCGCTGTGGCCGAGCGTAGTACCGCGACGGGGGACGCCCTGACGCGGACTGCGGGTCGGGTCTGTGAACGCGCCCCACTCCCCGCAGGCCGGGGGAGAGGGGTGCGGGAACGGGCAAACTCACGCGATTGCGCCTTCCTCCGCAGGCCGGGGGGGAGATGTGAGAGCGTACTGTGGCGTGTTCGAGATTACACTTGTGACCGGGGTAAACCTGGACACGAGGTATGATCGATAATTGCGATTGCGCCTTCGGGTGTAAGAGCAACTTGTATGGTGTTTCCGAAAGTCTGCCGCTTCCGTCGCGTTGCGGTGGGCAAGTAGGAACGACAGGCGAACTAGTACGGCCGGTCGATAAGTCTGAGAAAGTCGGTGGGTAGTTGGAAGCCGAAGGTTGGCCGGGAACTAGATTCGCCTGCTAATTCGGATCGAAGGCTGTTGTTGTTCGATCTGCCTGTACCGGAATGATGGTGGGGACCGCATGATGGTGGGACGCCGGGGTTGCCAAATCGGACCGGTGCGGGTAGCATCGAAGGGACAGCATCAGATGGGCCTGTAGTGGGTGTTAGATGGCTGCCGGGCACTCGCGGAGGTGGACGACCACCCTTAAACTCCACTAATTCGTAAGACTAGCCGGAAAGTTCAACTGTGATGTGTAGACTGCTGGGGCAGTATAAGAATGAGTACTACTGTCGAAAGGCGGTGGGAAAATTCGACCCACATTTTTGACGGCCTAGTTGGCGTAGTGGTGAGCAATGTACGACCACACGCACTAGGTCCCGGGTTCGCGTCCCGGTCCGAATGCAATTTATAATTTAATATGTGTTCGGGGTCAGTGGTTAATGGCGAGTACAACCCTTCCCGCACATTTGGGGGGGGATACGAGCCATTGGTGGAATGTTAGAAAGCTTACTATCTCCGTCGGGGACGCCTGATAGAATAGTGAGTGAGTATAGCGGACCGCTGTGGCCGAGCGTAGTACCGCGACGGGGGACGCCCTGACGCGGACTGCGGGTCGGGTCTGTGAACGCGCCCCACTCCCCGCAGGCCGGGGGAGAGGGGTGCGGGAACGGGCAAACTCACGCGATTGCGCCTTCCTCCGCAGGCCGGGGGGGAGATGTGAGAGCGTACTGTGGCGTGTTCGAGATTACACTTGTGACCGGGGTAAACCTGGACACGAGGTATGATCGATAATTGCGATTGCGCCTTCGGGTGTAAGAGCAACTTGTATGGTGTTTCCGAAAGTCTGCCGCTTCCGTCGCGTTGCGGTGGGCAAGTAGGAACGACAGGCGAACTAGTACGGCCGGTCGATAAGTCTGAGAAAGTCGGTGGGTAGTTGGAAGCCGAAGGTTGGCCGGGAACTAGATTCGCCTGCTAATTCGGATCGAAGGCTGTTGTTGTTCGATCTGCCTGTACCGGAATGATGGTGGGGACCGCATGATGGTGGGACGCCGGGGTTGCCAAATCGGACCGGTGCGGGTAGCATCGAAGGGACAGCATCAGATGGGCCTGTAGTGGGTGTTAGATGGCTGCCGGGCACTCGCGGAGGTGGACGACCACCCTTAAACTCCACTAATTCGTAAGACTAGCCGGAAAGTTCAACTGTGATGTGTAGACTGCTGGGGCAGTATAAGAATGAGTACTACTGTCGAAAGGCGGTGGGAAAATTCGACCCACATTTTGCAATGTACGACCACACGCACTAGGTCCCGGGTTCGCGTCCCGGTCCGAATGCAATTTATAATTTAATATGTGTTCGGGGTCAGTGGTTAATGGCGAGTACAACCCTTCCCGCACATTTGGGGGGGGATACGAGCCATTGGTGGAATGTTAGAAAGCTTACTATCTCCGTCGGGGACGCCTGATAGAATAGTGAGTGAGTATAGCGGACCGCTGTGGCCGAGCGTAGTACCGCGACGGGGGACGCCCTGACGCGGACTGCGGGTCGGGTCTGTGAACGCGCCCCACTCCCCGCAGGCCGGGGGAGAGGGGTGCGGGAACGGGCAAACTCACGCGATTGCGCCTTCCTCCGCAGGCCGGGGGGGAGATGTGAGAGCGTACTGTGGCGTGTTCGAGATTACACTTGTGACCGGGGTAAACCTGGACACGAGGTATGATCGATAATTGCGATTGCGCCTTCGGGTGTAAGAGCAACTTGTATGGTGTTTCCGAAAGTCTGCCGCTTCCGTCGCGTTGCGGTGGGCAAGTAGGAACGACAGGCGAACTAGTACGGCCGGTCGATAAGTCTGAGAAAGTCGGTGGGTAGTTGGAAGCCGAAGGTTGGCCGGGAACTAGATTCGCCTGCTAATTCGGATCGAAGGCTGTTGTTGTTCGATCTGCCTGTACCGGAATGATGGTGGGGACCGCATGATGGTGGGACGCCGGGGTTGCCAAATCGGACCGGTGCGGGTAGCATCGAAGGGACAGCATCAGATGGGCCTGTAGTGGGTGTTAGATGGCTGCCGGGCACTCGCGGAGGTGGACGACCACCCTTAAACTCCACTAATTCGTAAGACTAGCCGGAAAGTTCAACTGTGATGTGTAGACTGCTGGGGCAGTATAAGAATGAGTACTACTGTCGAAAGGCGGTGGGAAAATTCGACCCACATTTTGACGGCCTAGTTGGCGTAGTGGTGAGCAATGTACGACCACACGCACTAGGTCCCGGGTTCGCGTCCCGGTCCGAATGCAATTTATAATTTAATATGTGTTCGGGGTCAGTGGTTAATGGCGAGTACAACCCTTCCCGCACATTTGGGGGGGGATACGAGCCATTGGTGGAATGTTAGAAAGCTTACTATCTCCGTCGGGGACGCCTGATAGAATAGTGAGTGAGTATAGCGGACCGCTGTGGCCGAGCGTAGTACCGCGACGGGGGACGCCCTGACGCGGACTGCGGGTCGGGTCTGTGAACGCGCCCCACTCCCCGCAGGCCGGGGGAGAGGGGTGCGGGAACGGGCAAACTCACGCGATTGCGCCTTCCTCCGCAGGCCGGGGGGGAGATGTGAGAGCGTACTGTGGCGTGTTCGAGATTACACTTGTGACCGGGGTAAACCTGGACACGAGGTATGATCGATAATTGCGATTGCGCCTTCGGGTGTAAGAGCAACTTGTATGGTGTTTCCGAAAGTCTGCCGCTTCCGTCGCGTTGCGGTGGGCAAGTAGGAACGACAGGCGAACTAGTACGGCCGGTCGATAAGTCTGAGAAAGTCGGTGGGTAGTTGGAAGCCGAAGGTTGGCCGGGAACTAGATTCGCTACTGGGCCAGTTGGCGTAGTGGTGAGCAATGTACGACCCACGCACTGGTCCCCGGGTTCGTGTCCCGGTCCGAACATAATTTAATAATTTATATATGTTCGGGGTCGGTGGTCTATAGCGAGTACAACCACCCCCGCATAATTTGGGGGTGGCTACGAGCTATTGGAGGCATGTTTAGAAAGCTCTAAGCCTGACGGGGCGGTGAGTTAGTATAAACATAACTCTGTGGTGTGTGACCGAAAGTTCACTGCTTCAGAAGTCCTAGGCAGACGGCCTATAATGGACGGACGTTGCGGTGGATTAGTAGGTATGACGGTGGAGCCTAGCTCCAAAGAGATGGTAGAATGAGTACCACCGGTGGAGGCCGGTGGGAAAATTCGAATCTCTTTTGACGGGCCAGTTGGCGTAGTGGTGAGCAATGTACGACCCACGCACTGGTCCCCGGGTTCGTGTCCCGGTCCGAACATAATTTAATAATTTATATATGTTCGGGGTCGGTGGTCTATAGCGAGTACAACCACCCCCGCATAATTTGGGGGTGGCTACGAGCTATTGGAGGCATGTTTAGAAAGCTCTAAGCCTGACGGGGCGGTGAGTTAGTATAAACATAACTCTGTGGTGTGTGACCGAAAGTTCACTGCTTCAGAAGTCCTAGGCAGACGGCCTATAATGGACGGACGTTGCGGTGGATTAGTAGGTATGACGGTGGAGCCTAGCTCCAAAGAGATGGTAGAATGAGTACCACCGGTGGAGGCCGGTGGGAAAATTCGAATCTCTTTGACGGGCCAGTTGGCGTAGTGGTGAGCAATGTACGACCCACGCACTGGTCCCCGGGTTCGTGTCCCGGTCCGAACATAATTTAATAATTTATATATGTTCGGGGTCGGTGGTCTATAGCGAGTACAACCACCCCCGCATAATTTGGGGGTGGCTACGAGCTATTGGAGGCATGTTTAGAAAGCTCTAAGCCTGACGGGGCGGTGAGTTAGTATAAACATAACTCTGTGGTGTGTGACCGAAAGTTCACTACTTCAGAAGTCCTAGGCAGACGGCCTATAATGGACGGACGTTGCGGTGGATTAGTAGGTATGACGGTGGAGCCTAGCTCCAAAGAGATGGTAGAATGAGTACCACCGGTGGAGGCCGGTGGGAAAAATTCGAATCTCTTTGACGGGCCAGTTGGCGTAGTGGTGAGCAATGTACGACCCACGCACTGGTCCCCGGGTTCGTGTCCCGGTCCGAACATAATTTAATAATTTATATATGTTCGGGGTCGGTGGTCTATAGCGAGTACAACCACCCCCGCATAATTTGGGGGTGGCTACGAGCTATTGGAGGCATGTTTAGAAAGCTCTAAGCCCGACGGGGCGGTGAGTTAGTATAAACATAACTCTGTGGTGTGTGACCGAAAGTTCACTGCTTCAGAAGTCCTAGGCAGACGGCCCATAATGGACGGACGTTGCGGTGGATTAGTAGGTATGACGGTGGAGCCTAGCTCCAAAGAGATGGTAGAATGAGTACCACCGGTGGAGGCCGGTGGGAAAATTCGAATCTCTTTAGAGCAGGAGCGGGTGGTAGCGGGGAAACCCGCCGCGGACCAACAGCCAGGGTGGGGTGTCAGGCGGACACCCGGGCCCACCGGGAGGTAGCGCGGTGTCTCTGGCCGTTTTCACGGTAGGAGGCACTGCGCGGGCCGCACTGCCGGGACTAGCCCGTCGGTGCGGCGGCTGGAGCGGGGCCACTTCGGTGGTCCTGTGTCTGGCGAGGGGTGTCGGCAGCCAGCTCAGTCGGAGCTGGGCCGACGGTAGGGGGGCCGCGGGGGAAGAGGAGTGCCGGTATTGCGGTGCGCCGCTCGTCCCTATCTCCCGCGGCCTAGCGGGGCCACCACCGTTTGATGGTGGACGCGGTGGGGATGCAGAGGAAGAGGAGCTACGGTATTACGGTGCGCCGTACTCCCTATCCTCTGCAACCGTCTTGGGTGGGTTGGGGGGGTCCGCGGGGGGCGGGAAGAACAAAATATTTCTCCCCGCCTTCCGCGGTCCCAGCGGGGCCGTCACCGCTGATGGCGGCATTTGGGGGGGCGGCAGGGGAAGGGGAGTGTCGGCGTTGTCGCATCCTCTTCTCCTGCGGCCGTTTTGGGGGGGCCTTCGGGCGTATTAGGCGGGCCTTCGGGCAATTTTGTGGTGTTGCCCAGTTTTGGGTGGGAGGTTCGGGTATATGCGTATAGACTTATATACGCATATACCCCTTATTTTTTGCAGAGTGCCCACTTCGGTGGGCGGTGTTCAGGTTCTGTGGGGCTGCTCCGGGTACTTCTCTGATCAGCAGAGTGGACTTGCGAGCAGCCTCACGTTTGGGTTGGGGTCTTCCTGACCACCGCCGGGGCGTCGCGGTTGTATGCTAACGCGATCCCGCGGCGTCCCACTATGGCGGCTTGGGGTTAGGCGTTGGGTTTTAGGGGGTATGTCATCGAGTCCCTCACAGTGCCCCCTGGTTAGCAGGGGGCCCGTGCGAGAAATGCATTTCCCAACGTTAAAAAAAAAAAAAAAAAAAAAAAAAAAAAAAAAAAAAAGGTTAGGTTAGGTTAGGTTAGGTTAGGTTAGGTTAGGTTAGGTTAGGTTAGGTTAGGTTAGGTTAGGTTAGGTTAGGTTAGGTTAGGTTAGGTTAGGTTAGGTTAGGTTAGGTTAGGTTAGGTTAGGTTAGGTTAGGTTAGGTTAGGTTAGGTTAGGTTAGGTTAGGTTAGGTTAGGTTAGGTTAGGTTAGGTTAGGTTAGGTTAGGTTAGGTTAGGTTAGGTTAGGTTAGGTTAGGTTAGGTTAGGTTAGGTTAGGTTAGGTTAGGTTAGGTTAGGTTAGGTTAGGTTAGGTTAGGTTAGGTTAGGTTAGGTTAGGTTAGGTTAGGTTAGGTTAGGTTAGGTTAGGTTAGGTTAGGTTAGGTTAGGTTAGGTTAGGTTAGGTTAGGTTAGGTTAGGTTAGGTTAGGTTAGGTTAGGTTAGGTTAGGTTAGGTTAGGTTAGGTTAGGTTAGGTTAGGTTAGGTTAGGTTAGGTTAGGTTAGGTTAGGTTAGGTTAGGTTAGGTTAGGTTAGGTTAGGTTAGGTTAGGTTAGGTTAGGTTAGGTTAGGTTAGGTTAGGTTAGGTTAGGTTAGGTTAGGTTAGGTTAGGTTAGGTTAGGTTAGGTTAGGTTAGGTTAGGTTAGGTTAGGTTAGGTTAGGTTAGGTTAGGTTAGGTTAGGTTAGGTTAGGTTAGGTTAGGTTAGGTTAGGTTAGGTTAGGTTAGGTTAGGTTAGGTTAGGTTAGGTTAGGTTAGGTTAGGTTAGGTTAGGTTAGGTTAGGTTAGGTTAGGTTAGGTTAGGTTAGGTTAGGTTAGGTTAGGTTAGGTTAGGTTAGGTTAGGTTAGGTTAGGTTAGGTTAGGTTAGGTTAGGTTAGGTTAGGTTAGGTTAGGTTAGGTTAGGTTAGGTTAGGTTAGGTTAGGTTAGGTTAGGTTAGGTTAGGTTAGGTTAGGTTAGGTTAGGTTAGGTTAGGTTAGGTTAGGTTAGGTTAGGTTAGGTTAGGTTAGGTTAGGTTAGGTTAGGTTAGGTTAGGTTAGGTTAGGTTAGGTTAGGTTAGGTTAGGTTAGGTTAGGTTAGGTTAGGTTAGGTTAGGTTAGGTTAGGTTAGGTTAGGTTAGGTTAGGTTAGGTTAGGTTAGGTTAGGTTAGGTTAGGTTAGGTTAGGTTAGGTTAGGTTAGGTTAGGTTAGGTTAGGTTAGGTTAGGTTAGGTTAGGTTAGGTTAGGTTAGGTTAGGTTAGGTTAGGTTAGGTTAGGTTAGGTTAGGTTAGGTTAGGTTAGGTTAGGTTAGGTTAGGTTAGGTTAGGTTAGGTTAGGTTAGGTTAGGTTAGGTTAGGTTAGGTTAGGTTAGGTTAGGTTAGGTTAGGTTAGGTTAGGTTAGGTTAGGTTAGGTTAGGTTAGGTTAGGTTAGGTTAGGTTAGGTTAGGTTAGGTTAGGTTAGGTTAGGTTAGGTTAGGTTAGGTTAGGTTAGGTTAGGTTAGGTTAGGTTAGGTTAGGTTAGGTTAGGTTAGGTTAGGTTAGGTTAGGTTAGGTTAGGTTAGGTTAGGTTAGGTTAGGTTAGGTTAGGTTAGGTTAGGTTAGGTTAGGTTAGGTTAGGTTAGGTTAGGTTAGGTTAGGTTAGGTTAGGTTAGGTTAGGTTAGGTTAGGTTAGGTTAGGTTAGGTTAGGTTAGGTTAGGTTAGGTTAGGTTAGGTTAGGTTAGGTTAGGTTAGGTTAGGTTAGGTTAGGTTAGGTTAGGTTAGGTTAGGTTAGGTTAGGTTAGGTTAGGTTAGGTTAGGTTAGGTTAGGTTAGGTTAGGTTAGGTTAGGTTAGGTTAGGTTAGGTTAGGTTAGGTTAGGTTAGGTTAGGTTAGGTTAGGTTAGGTTAGGTTAGGTTAGGTTAGGTTAGGTTAGGTTAGGTTAGGTTAGGTTAGGTTAGGTTAGGTTAGGTTAGGTTAGGTTAGGTTAGGTTAGGTTAGGTTAGGTTAGGTTAGGTTAGGTTAGGTTAGGTTAGGTTAGGTTAGGTTAGGTTAGGTTAGGTTAGGTTAGGTTAGGTTAGGTTAGGTTAGGTTAGGTTAGGTTAGGTTAGGTTAGGTTAGGTTAGGTTAGGTTAGGTTAGGTTAGGTTAGGTTAGGTTAGGTTAGGTTAGGTTAGGTTAGGTTAGGTTAGGTTAGGTTAGGTTAGGTTAGGTTAGGTTAGGTTAGGTTAGGTTAGGTTAGGTTAGGTTAGGTTAGGTTAGGTTAGGTTAGGTTAGGTTAGGTTAGGTTAGGTTAGGTTAGGTTAGGTTAGGTTAGGTTAGGTTAGGTTAGGTTAGGTTAGGTTAGGTTAGGTTAGGTTAGGTTAGGTTAGGTTAGGTTAGGTTAGGTTAGGTTAGGTTAGGTTAGGTTAGGTTAGGTTAGGTTAGGTTAGGTTAGGTTAGGTTAGGTTAGGTTAGGTTAGGTTAGGTTAGGTTAGGTTAGGTTAGGTTAGGTTAGGTTAGGTTAGGTTAGGTTAGGTTAGGTTAGGTTAGGTTAGGTTAGGTTAGGTTAGGTTAGGTTAGGTTAGGTTAGGTTAGGTTAGGTTAGGTTAGGTTAGGTTAGGTTAGGTTAGGTTAGGTTAGGTTAGGTTAGGTTAGGTTAGGTTAGGTTAGGTTAGGTTAGGTTAGGTTAGGTTAGGTTAGGTTAGGTTAGGTTAGGTTAGGTTAGGTTAGGTTAGGTTAGGTTAGGTTAGGTTAGGTTAGGTTAGGTTAGGTTAGGTTAGGTTAGGTTAGGTTAGGTTAGGTTAGGTTAGGTTAGGTTAGGTTAGGTTAGGTTAGGTTAGGTTAGGTTAGGTTAGGTTAGGTTAGGTTAGGTTAGGTTAGGTTAGGTTAGGTTAGGTTAGGTTAGGTTAGGTTAGGTTAGGTTAGGTTAGGTTAGGTTAGGTTAGGTTAGGTTAGGTTAGGTTAGGTTAGGTTAGGTTAGGTTAGGTTAGGTTAGGTTAGGTTAGGTTAGGTTAGGTTAGGTTAGGTTAGGTTAGGTTAGGTTAGGTTAGGTTAGGTTAGGTTAGGTTAGGTTAGGTTAGGTTAGGTTAGGTTAGGTTAGGTTAGGTTAGGTTAGGTTAGGTTAGGTTAGGTTAGGTTAGGTTAGGTTAGGTTAGGTTAGGTTAGGTTAGGTTAGGTTAGGTTAGGTTAGGTTAGGTTAGGTTAGGTTAGGTTAGGTTAGGTTAGGTTAGGTTAGGTTAGGTTAGGTTAGGTTAGGTTAGGTTAGGTTAGGTTAGGTTAGGTTAGGTTAGGTTAGGTTAGGTTAGGTTAGGTTAGGTTAGGTTAGGTTAGGTTAGGTTAGGTTAGGTTAGGTTAGGTTAGGTTAGGTTAGGTTAGGTTAGGTTAGGTTAGGTTAGGTTAGGTTAGGTTAGGTTAGGTTAGGTTAGGTTAGGTTAGGTTAGGTTAGGTTAGGTTAGGTTAGGTTAGGTTAGGTTAGGTTAGGTTAGGTTAGGTTAGGTTAGGTTAGGTTAGGTTAGGTTAGGTTAGGTTAGGTTAGGTTAGGTTAGGTTAGGTTAGGTTAGGTTAGGTTAGGTTAGGTTAGGTTAGGTTAGGTTAGGTTAGGTTAGGTTAGGTTAGGTTAGGTTAGGTTAGGTTAGGTTAGGTTAGGTTAGGTTAGGTTAGGTTAGGTTAGGTTAGGTTAGGTTAGGTTAGGTTAGGTTAGGTTAGGTTAGGTTAGGTTAGGTTAGGTTAGGTTAGGTTAGGTTAGGTTAGGTTAGGTTAGGTTAGGTTAGGTTAGGTTAGGTTAGGTTAGGTTAGGTTAGGTTAGGTTAGGTTAGGTTAGGTTAGGTTAGGTTAGGTTAGGTTAGGTTAGGTTAGGTTAGGTTAGGTTAGGTTAGGTTAGGTTAGGTTAGGTTAGGTTAGGTTAGGTTAGGTTAGGTTAGGTTAGGTTAGGTTAGGTTAGGTTAGGTTAGGTTAGGTTAGGTTAGGTTAGGTTAGGTTAGGTTAGGTTAGGTTAGGTTAGGTTAGGTTAGGTTAGGTTAGGTTAGGTTAGGTTAGGTTAGGTTAGGTTAGGTTAGGTTAGGTTAGGTTAGGTTAGGTTAGGTTAGGTTAGGTTAGGTTAGGTTAGGTTAGGTTAGGTTAGGTTAGGTTAGGTTAGGTTAGGTTAGGTTAGGTTAGGTTAGGTTAGGTTAGGTTAGGTTAGGTTAGGTTAGGTTAGGTTAGGTTAGGTTAGGTTAGGTTAGGTTAGGTTAGGTTAGGTTAGGTTAGGTTAGGTTAGGTTAGGTTAGGTTAGGTTAGGTTAGGTTAGGTTAGGTTAGGTTAGGTTAGGTTAGGTTAGGTTAGGTTAGGTTAGGTTAGGTTAGGTTAGGTTAGGTTAGGTTAGGTTAGGTTAGGTTAGGTTAGGTTAGGTTAGGTTAGGTTAGGTTAGGTTAGGTTAGGTTAGGTTAGGTTAGGTTAGGTTAGGTTAGGTTAGGTTAGGTTAGGTTAGGTTAGGTTAGGTTAGGTTAGGTTAGGTTAGGTTAGGTTAGGTTAGGTTAGGTTAGGTTAGGTTAGGTTAGGTTAGGTTGACGGCCTAGTTGGCGTAGTGGTGAGCAATGTACGACCACACGCACTAGGTCCCGGGTTCGCGTCCCGGTCCGAATGCAATTTATAATTTAATATGTGTTCGGGGTCAGTGGTTAATGGCGAGTACAACCCTTCCCGCACATTTGGGGGGGGATACGAGCCATTGGTGGAATGTTAGAAAGCTTACTATCTCCGTCGGGGACGCCTGATAGAATAGTGAGTGAGTATAGCGGACCGCTGTGGCCGAGCGTAGTACCGCGACGGGGGACGCCCTGACGCGGACTGCGGGTCGGGTCTGTGAACGCGCCCCACTCCCCGCAGGCCGGGGGAGAGGGGTGCGGGAACGGGCAAACTCACGCGATTGCGCCTTCCTCCGCAGGCCGGGGGGGAGGTGTGAGAGCGTACTGTGGCGTGTTCGAGATTACACTTGTGACCGGGGTAAACCTGGACACGAGGTATGATCGATAATTGCGATTGCGCCTTCGGGTGTAAGAGCAACTTGTATGGTGTTTCCGAAAGTCTGCCGCTTCCGTCGCGTTGCGGTGGGCAAGTAGGAACGACAGGCGAACTAGTACGGCCGGTCGATAAGTCTGAGAAAGTCGGTGGGTAGTTGGAAGCCGAAGGTTGGCCGGGAACTAGATTCGCCTGCTAATTCGGATCGAAGGCGGTTGTTGTTCGATCTGCCTGTACCGGAATGATGGTGGGGACCGCATGATGGTGGGACGCCGGGGTTGCCAAATCGGACCGGTGCGGGTAGCATCGAAGGGACAGCATCAGATGGGCCTGTAGTGGGTGTTAGATGGCTGCCGGGCACTCGCGGAGGTGGACGACCACCCTTAAACTCCACTAATTCGTAAGACTAGCCGGAAAGTTCAACTGTGATGTGTAGACTGCTGGGGCAGTATAAGAATGAGTACTACTGTCGAAAGGCGGTGGGAAAATTCGACCCACATTTTAGACGGCCTAGTTGGCGTAGTGGTGAGCAATGTACGACCACACGCACTAGGTCCCGGGTTCGCGTCCCGGTCCGAATGCAATTTATAATTTAATATGTGTTCGGGGTCAGTGGTTAATGGCGAGTACAACCCTTCCCGCACATTTGGGGGGGGATACGAGCCATTGGTGGAATGTTAGAAAGCTTACTATCTCCGTCGGGGACGCCTGATAGAATAGTGAGTGAGTATAGCGGACCGCTGTGGCCGAGCGTAGTACCGCGACGGGGGACGCCCTGACGCGGACTGCGGGTCGGGTCTGTGAACGCGCCCCACTCCCCGCAGGCCGGGGGAGAGGGGTGTGGGAACGGGCAAACTCACGCGATTGCGCCTTCCTCCGCAGGCCGGGGGGGAGGTGTGAGAGCGTACTGTGGCGTGTTCGAGATTACACTTGTGACCGGGGTAAACCTGGACACGAGGTATGATCGATAATTGCGATTGCGCCTTCGGGTGTAAGAGCAACTTGTATGGTGTTTCCGAAAGTCTGCCGCTTCCGTCGCGTTGCGGTGGGCAAGTAGGAACGACAGGCGAACTAGTACGGCCGGTCGATAAGTCTGAGAAAGTCGGTGGGTAGTTGGAAGCCGAAGGTTGGCCGGGAACTAGATTCGCCTGCTAATTCGGATCGAAGGCTGTTGTTGTTCGATCTGCCTGTACCGGAATGATGGTGGGGACCGCATGATGGTGGGACGCCGGGGTTGCCAAATCGGACCGGTGCGGGTAGCATCGAAGGGACAGCATCAGATGGGCCTGTAGTGGGTGTTAGATGGCTGCCGGGCACTCGCGGAGGTGGACGACCACCCTTAAACTCCACTAATTCGTAAGACTAGCCGGAAAGTTCAACTGTGATGTGTAGACTGCTGGGGCAGTATAAGAATGAGTACTACTGTCGAAAGGCGGTGGGAAAATTCGACCCACATTTTGACGGCCTAGTTGGCGTAGTGGTGAGCAATGTACGACCACACGCACTAGGTCCCGGGTTCGCGTCCCGGTCCGAATGCAATTTATAATTTAATATGTGTTCGGGGTCAGTGGTTAATGGCGAGTACAACCCTTCCCGCACATTTGGGGGGGGATACGAGCCATTGGTGGAATGTTAGAAAGCTTACTATCTCCGTCGGGGACGCCTGATAGAATAGTGAGTGAGTATAGCGGACCGCTGTGGCCGAGCGTAGTACCGCGACGGGGGACGCCCTGACGCGGACTGCGGGTCGGGTCTGTGAACGCGCCCCACTCCCCGCAGGCCGGGGGAGAGGGGTGCGGGAACGGGCAAACTCACGCGATTGCGCCTTCCTCCGCAGGCCGGGGGGGAGGTGTGAGAGCGTACTGTGGCGTGTTCGAGATTACACTTGTGACCGGGGTAAACCTGGACACGAGGTATGATCGATAATTGCGATTGCGCCTTCGGGTGTAAGAGCAACTTGTATGGTGTTTCCGAAAGTCTGCCGCTTCCGTCGCGTTGCGGTGGGCAAGTAGGAACGACAGGCGAACTAGTACGGCCGGTCGATAAGTCTGAGAAAGTCGGTGGGTAGTTGGAAGCCGAAGGTTGGCCGGGAACTAGATTCGCCTGCTAATTCGGATCGAAGGCTGTTGTTGTTCGATCTGCCTGTACCGGAATGATGGTGGGGACCGCATGATGGTGGGACGCCGGGGTTGCCAAATCGGACCGGTGCGGGTAGCATCGAAGGGACAGCATCAGATGGGCCTGTAGTGGGTGTTAGATGGCTGCCGGGCACTCGCGGAGGTGGACGACCACCCTTAAACTCCACTAATTCGTAAGACTAGCCGGAAAGTTCAACTGTGATGTGTAGACTGCTGGGGCAGTATAAGAATGAGTACTACTGTCGAAAGGCGGTGGGAAAATTCGACCCACATTTTGACGGCCTAGTTGGCGTAGTGGTGAGCAATGTACGACCACACGCACTAGGTCCCGGGTTCGCGTCCCGGTCCGAATGCAATTTATAATTTAATATGTGTTCGGGGTCAGTGGTTAATGGCGAGTACAACCCTTCCCGCACATTTGGGGGGGGATACGAGCCATTGGTGGAATGTTAGAAAGCTTACTATCTCCGTCGGGGACGCCTGATAGAATAGTGAGTGAGTATAGCGGACCGCTGTGGCCGAGCGTAGTACCGCGACGGGGGACGCCCTGACGCGGACTGCGGGTCGGGTCTGTGAACGCGCCCCACTCCCCGCAGGCCGGGGGAGAGGGGTGCGGGAACGGGCAACTCACGCGATTGCGCCTTCCTCCGCAGGCCGGGGGGGAGGTGTGAGAGCGTACTGTGGCGTGTTCGAGATTACACTTGTGACCGGGGTAAACCTGGACACGATGTATGATCGATAATTGCGATTGCGCCTTCGGGTGTAAGAGCAACTGAATGGTGTTTCCGAAAGTCTGCCGCTTCCGTCGCGTTGCGGTGGGCAAGTAGGAACGACAGGCGAACTAGTACGGCCGGTCGATAAGTCTGAGAATGTCGGTGGGTAGTTGGAAGCTGAAGGTTGGCCGGTTACTATCTTCGCCTGCTAATTCGGATCGAAGGCTGTTGTTGTTCGATCTGCCTGTACCGGAATGATGGTGGGGACCGCATGATGGTGGGACGCCGGGGTTGCCAAATCGGACCGGTGCGGGTAGCATTGAAGGGACAGCATCAGATGGGCCTGTAGTGGGTGTTAGATGGCTGCCGGGCACTCGCGGAGGTGGAGGACCACCCTTAAACTCCACTATACGTAAGACTAACCGGAAAGTTCAACTGTGATGTGTAGACTGCTGGGGCAGTATAAGAATGAGTACTACTGTCGAAAGGCGGTGGGAAAATTCGACCCACATTTCACGCACTAGGTCCCGGGTTCGCGTCCCGGTCCGAATGCAATTTATAATTTAATATGTGTTCGGGGTCAGTGGTTAATGGCGAGTACAACCCTTCCCGCACATTTGGGGGGGGATACGAGCCATTGGTGGAATGTTAGAAAGCTTACTATCTCCGTCGGGGACGCCTGATAGAATAGTGAGTGAGTATAGCGGACCGCTGTGGCCGAGCGTAGTACCGCGACGGGGGACGCCCTGACGCGGACTGCGGGTCGGGTCTGTGAACGCGCCCCACTCCCCGCAGGCCGGGGGAGAGGGGTGCGGGAACGGGCAAACTCACGCGATTGCGCCTTCCTCCGCAGGCCGGGGGGGAGGTGTGAGAGCGTACTGTGGCGTGTTCGAGATTACACTTGTGACCGGGGTAAACCTGGACACGAGGTATGATCGATAATTGCGATTGCGCCTTCGGGTGTAAGAGCAACTTGTATGGTGTTTCCGAAAGTCTGCCGCTTCCGTCGCGTTGCGGTGGGCAAGTAGGAACGACAGGCGAACTAGTACGGCCGGTCGATAAGTCTGAGAAAGTCGGTGGGTAGTTGGAAGCCGAAGGTTGGCCGGGAACTAGATTCGCCTGCTAATTCGGATCGAAGGCTGTTGTTGTTCGATCTGCCTGTACCGGAATGATGGTGGGGACCGCATGATGGTGGGACGCCGGGGTTGCCAAATCGGACCGGTGCGGGTAGCATCGAAGGGACAGCATCAGATGGGCCTGTAGTGGGTGTTAGATGGCTGCCGGGCACTCGCGGAGGTGGACGACCACCCTTAAACTCCACTAATTCGTAAGACTAGCCGGAAAGTTCAACTGTGATGTGTAGACTGCTGGGGCAGTATAAGAATGAGTACTACTGTCGAAAGGCGGTGGGAAAATTCGACCCACATTTTGACGGCCTAGTTGGCGTAGTGGTGAGCAATGTACGACCACACGCACTAGGTCCCGGGTTCGCGTCCCGGTCCGAATGCAATTTATAATTTAATATGTGTTCGGGGTCAGTGGTTAATGGCGAGTACAACCCTTCCCGCACATTTGGGGGGGGATACGAGCCATTGGTGGAATGTTAGAAAGCTTACTATCTCCGTCGGGGACGCCTGATAGAATAGTGAGTGAGTATAGCGGACCGCTGTGGCCGAGCGTAGTACCGCGACGGGGGACGCCCTGACGCGGACTACGGGTCGGGTCTGTGAACGCGCCCCACTCCCCGCAGGCCGGGGGAGAGGGGTGCGGGAACGGGCAAAACTCACGCGATTGCGCCTTCCTCCGCAGGCCGGGGGGGAGGTGTGAGAGCGTACTGTGGCGTGTTCGAGATTACACTTGTGACCGGGGTAAACCTGGACACGAGGTATGATCGATAATTGCGATTGCGCCTTCGGGTGTAAGAGCAACTTGTATGGTGTTTCCGAAAGTCTGCCGCTTCCGTCGCGTTGCGGTGGGCAAGTAGGAACGACAGGCGAACTAGTACGGCCGGTCGATAAGTCTGAGAAAGTCGGTGGGTAGTTGGAAGCCGAAGGTTGGCCGGGAACTAGATTCGCCTGCTAATTCGGATCGAACGCTGTTGTTGTTCGATCTGCCTGTACCGGAATGATGGTGGGGACCGCATGATGGTGGGACGCCGGGGTTGCCAAATCGGACCGGTGCGGGTAGCATCGAAGGGACAGCATCAGATGGGCCTGTAGTGGGTGTTAGATGGCTGCCGGGCACTCGCGGAGGTGGACGACCACCCTTAAACTCCACTAATTCGTAAGACTAGCCGGAAAGTTCAACTGTGATGTGTAGACTGCTGGGGCAGTATAAGAATGAGTACTACTGTCGAAAGGCGGTGGGAAAATTCGACCCACATTTTAAAAAAAAGACGGGCCAGTTGGCGTAGTGGTGAGCAATGTACGACCCACGCACTGGTCCCCGGGTTCGTGTCCCGGTCCGAACATAATTTAATAATTTATATATGTTCGGGGTCGGTGGTCTATAGCGAGTACAACCACCCCCGCATAATTTGGGGGTGGCTACGAGCTATTGGAGGCATGTTTAGAAAGCTCTAAGCCTGACGGGGCGGTGAGTTAGTATAAACATAACTCTGTGGTGTGTGACCGAAAGTTCACTGCTTCAGAAGTCCTAGGCAGACGGCCCATAATGGACGGACGTTGCGGTGGATTAGTAGGTATGACGGTGGAGCCTAGCTCCAAAGAGATGGTAGAATGAGTACCACCGGTGGAGGCCGGTGGGAAAATTCGAATCTCTTAGACGGCCTAGTTGGCGTAGTGGTGAGCAATGTACGACCACACGCACTAGGTCCCGGGTTCGCGTCCCGGTCCGAATGCAATTTATAATTTAATATGTGTTCGGGGTCAGTGGTTAATGGCGAGTACAACCCTTCCCGCACATTTGGGGGGGGATACGAGCCATTGGTGGAATGTTAGAAAGCTTACTATCTCCGTCGGGGACGCCTGATAGAATAGTGAGTGAGTATAGCGGACCGCTGTGGCCGAGCGTAGTACCGCGACGGGGGACGCCCTGACGCGGACTGCGGGTCGGGTCTGTGAACGCGCCCCACTCCCCGCAGGCCGGGGGAGAGGGGTGCGGGAACGGGCAAACTCACGCGATTGCGCCTTCCTCCGCAGGCCGGGGGGGAGGTGTGAGAGCGTACTGTGGCGTGTTCGAGATTACACTTGTGACCGGGGTAAACCTGGACACGAGGTATGATCGATAATTGCGATTGCGCCTTCGGGTGTAAGAGCAACTTGTATGGTGTTTCCGAAAGTCTGCCGCTTCCGTCGCGTTGCGGTGGGCAAGTAGGAACGACAGGCGAACTAGTACGGCCGGTCGATAAGTCTGAGAAAGTCGGTGGGTAGTTGGAAGCCGAAGGTTGGCCGGGAACTAGATTCGCCTGCTAATTCGGATCGAAGGCTGTTGTTGTTCGATCTGCCTGTACCGGAATGATGGTGGGGACCGCATGATGGTGGGACGCCGGGGTTGCCAAATCGGACCGGTGCGGGTAGCATCGAAGGGACAGCATCAGATGGGCCTGTAGTGGGTGTTAGATGGCTGCCGGGCACTCGCGGAGGTGGACGACCACCCTTAAACTCCACTAATTCGTAAGACTAGCCGGAAAGTTCAACTGTGATGTGTAGACTGCTGGGGCAGTATAAGAATGAGTACTACTGTCGAAAGGCGGTGGGAAAATTCGACCCACATTTTAAATAAAAGGACGGCCTAGTTGGCGTAGTGGTGAGCAATGTACGACCACACGCACTAGGTCCCGGGTTCGCGTCCCGGTCCGAATGCAATTTATAATTTAATATGTGTTCGGGGTCAGTGGTTAATGGCGAGTACAACCCTTCCCGCACATTTGGGGGGGGATACGAGCCATTGGTGGAATGTTAGAAAGCTTACTATCTCCGTCGGGGACGCCTGATAGAATAGTGAGTGAGTATAGCGGACCGCTGTGGCCGAGCGTAGTACCGCGACGGGGGACGCCCTGACGCGGACTGCGGGTCGGGTCTGTGAACGCGCCCCACTCCCCGCAGGCCGGGGGAGAGGGGTGCGGGAACGGGCAACTCACGCGATTGCGCCTTCCTCCGCAGGCCGGGGGGGAGGTGTGAGAGCGTACTGTGGCGTGTTCGAGATTACACTTGTGACCGGGGTAAACCTGGACACGATGTATGATCGATAATTGCGATTGCGCCTTCGGGTGTAAGAGCAACTTGTATGGTGTTTCCGAAAGTCTGCCGCTTCCGTCGCGTTGCGGTGGGCAAGTAGGAACAACAGGCGAACTAGTACGGCCGGTCGATAAGTCTGAGAAAGTCGGTGGGTAGTTGGAAGCCGAAGGTTGGCCGGGAACTAGATTCGCCTGCTAATTCGGATCGAAGGCTGTTGTTGTTCGATCTGCCTGTACCGGAATGATGGTGGGGACCGCATGATGGTGGGACGCCGGGGTTGCCAAATCGGACCGGTGCGGGTAGCATCGAAGGGACAGCATCAGATGGGCCTGTAGTGGGTGTTAGATGGCTGCCGGGCACTCGCGGAGGTGGACGACCACCCTTAAACTCCACTAATTCGTAAGACTAGCCGGAAAGTTCAACTGTGACGTGTAGACTGCTGGGGCAGTATAAGAATGAGTACTACTGTCGAAAGGCGGTGGGAAAATTCGACCCACATTTTGACGGCCTAGTTGGCGTAGTGGTGAGCAATGTACGACCACACGCACTAGGTCCCGGGTTCGCGTCCCGGTCCGAATGCAATTTATAATTTAATATGTGTTCGGGGTCAGTGGTTAATGGCGAGTACAACCCTTCCCGCACATTTGGGGGGGGATACGAGCCATTGGTGGAATGTTAGAAAGCTTACTATCTCCGTCGGGGACGCCTGATAGAATAGTGAGTGAGTATAGCGGACCGCTGTGGCCGAGCGTAGTACCGCGACGGGGGACGCCCTGACGCGGACTGCGGGTCGGGTCTGTGAACGCGCCCCACTCCCCGCAGGCCGGGGGAGAGGGGTGCGGGAACGGGCAACTCACGCGATTGCGCCTTCCTCCGCAGGCCGGGGGGGAGGTGTGAGAGCGTACTGTGGCGTGTTCGAGATTACACTTGTGACCGGGGTAAACCTGGACACGATGTATGATCGATAATTGCGATTGCGCCTTCGGGTGTAAGAGCAACTGAATGGTGTTTCCGAAAGTCTGCCGCTTCCGTCGCGTTGCGGTGGGCAAGTAGGAACGACAGGCGAACTAGTACGGCCGGTCGATAAGTCTGAGAATGTCGGTGGGTAGTTGGAAGCTGAAGGTTGGCCGGTTACTATCTTCGCCTGCTAATTCGGATCGAAGGCTGTTGTTGTTCGATCTGCCTGTACCGGAATGATGGTGGGGACCGCATGATGGTGGGACGCCGGGGTTGCCAAATCGGACCGGTGCGGGTAGCATTGAAGGGACAGCATCAGATGGGCCTGTAGTGGGTGTTAGATGGCTGCCGGGCACTCGCGGAGGTGGAGGACCACCCTTAAACTCCACTATACGTAAGACTAACCGGAAAGTTCAACTGTGATGTGTAGACTGCTGGGGCAGTATAAGAATGAGTACTACTGTCGAAAGGCGGTGGGAAAATTCGACCCACATTTCCCCGGGGGAGATGCTGACTCCTACCGGGCGCGTCCCCAGGTGGCGGATGGGGGAACGCCACTCGCTCTTGCGCTCGGAGCGGGTGGTACCAGAGCAATCTGGCGCGGACCAACAGCAAGGGGGGGGGGCACGTTGGGGGGTGATTCTCCTACCCTCCGGGGTTCGTTGGGGGATGCGTTGGGTGGGGGTCCTCCTCCCTTCGGTGCCATGGGCTGGGGTTTATAGGTCTCGTTGAGGGGTGTTTCCTCCTTCCTCCGGGGTTCGTAAGGGGATGCGTTGGGGGGGGGTCCTCTTCTCTTCGAGACCTAGGGTAGGGAGACCGCGGGGGGAGAGGAGTGCCGGTATTGCGGTGCGCCGCTCGCCCTATCCCCCGCGGCCTGACGTGGCCGCCAGCGTTAGATGGCGGAGGCGGTGGGGCTGCAGAGGAAGAGGAGACTCGGTATTACGGTGCGCCGTTCTCCCTGTCCTCTGCAGCCGTCTGGTAGTGGTAGCCCACTTCGGTGGGCGGTGTCTTGGGGTTTGGTCGGGGCCGCTCCGGGTACTTCTCTGCTGTTATCAGAGTGGACTGGGAGCGGCCCCGCCGGTGGGGGCCTTTGGTGGCCATTCGGGTGGGGTGGGTCGCGGGGGACAGGGAGTGTCGGCGTTGTCGCATCCTTGCCCCCTGCGGTCCTTTTGGGGTAGTTTGCCCAACCTTGTTGGGTGGGAGGTTTTAGGTGCCTAGGGTTCTGCGCTTAGTAGGATCTTAGGCACCGCTTATTTTTGCAGGGGCCCACTTGTGGGCGGCGTTTAGGTTCGCACCGGGGACTCTTTGGCCAGTGGGTGGTCGGGGAGGACTCGGTGCTGGTGGGGCTGGGCTGCGGGGGGTGGGTGGAATTCACAATTCTCCCCGCCCCCTGTGGTCTAGTTCAGGCGGGGGAGGGGGAGTGTCGGCGTTGCCGCATCCTCTTCTCCTGCTGTCGCGGTTTTGGGGCTGTTCCGGGGACTCTCTGGCCTGCGGATGGTCGGGGTGGACTTCGGAGCAGTCCTTTGTGGTTGTATATTCTTCCCATATTGAGGCTGCCCTTTTCAGGGCGGCCTCATGTTGGTGGCTTCGGCCAACCGTCGGGGCGTCGCGGTTGTATGCGAAAGCGATCCCGTGGCGTCCCATTCATGGCGGCAGGGGTTTGGGAGTTGGGTTTTAGTGGGTATGCCGGATGCGTCCGGAGAGTCGCCACATAACCCCCAGGGGAAGTCGGGGGTACCCGTAACAGGGTTTCCCAACTTTAAAAAAAAAAAAAAAAAAAAAAAAAAAAAAAAAAGGTTAGGTTAGGTTAGGTTAGGTTAGGTTAGGTTAGGTTAGGTTAGGTTAGGTTAGGTTAGGTTAGGTTAGGTTAGGTTAGGTTAGGTTAGGTTAGGTTAGGTTAGGTTAGGTTAGGTTAGGTTAGGTTAGGTTAGGTTAGGTTAGGTTAGGTTAGGTTAGGTTAGGTTAGGTTAGGTTAGGTTAGGTTAGGTTAGGTTAGGTTAGGTTAGGTTAGGTTAGGTTAGGTTAGGTTAGGTTAGGTTAGGTTAGGTTAGGTTAGGTTAGGTTAGGTTAGGTTAGGTTAGGTTAGGTTAGGTTAGGTTAGGTTAGGTTAGGTTAGGTTAGGTTAGGTTAGGTTAGGTTAGGTTAGGTTAGGTTAGGTTAGGTTAGGTTAGGTTAGGTTAGGTTAGGTTAGGTTAGGTTAGGTTAGGTTAGGTTAGGTTAGGTTAGGTTAGGTTAGGTTAGGTTAGGTTAGGTTAGGTTAGGTTAGGTTAGGTTAGGTTAGGTTAGGTTAGGTTAGGTTAGGTTAGGTTAGGTTAGGTTAGGTTAGGTTAGGTTAGGTTAGGTTAGGTTAGGTTAGGTTAGGTTAGGTTAGGTTAGGTTAGGTTAGGTTAGGTTAGGTTAGGTTAGGTTAGGTTAGGTTAGGTTAGGTTAGGTTAGGTTAGGTTAGGTTAGGTTAGGTTAGGTTAGGTTAGGTTAGGTTAGGTTAGGTTAGGTTAGGTTAGGTTAGGTTAGGTTAGGTTAGGTTAGGTTAGGTTAGGTTAGGTTAGGTTAGGTTAGGTTAGGTTAGGTTAGGTTAGGTTAGGTTAGGTTAGGTTAGGTTAGGTTAGGTTAGGTTAGGTTAGGTTAGGTTAGGTTAGGTTAGGTTAGGTTAGGTTAGGTTAGGTTAGGTTAGGTTAGGTTAGGTTAGGTTAGGTTAGGTTAGGTTAGGTTAGGTTAGGTTAGGTTAGGTTAGGTTAGGTTAGGTTAGGTTAGGTTAGGTTAGGTTAGGTTAGGTTAGGTTAGGTTAGGTTAGGTTAGGTTAGGTTAGGTTAGGTTAGGTTAGGTTAGGTTAGGTTAGGTTAGGTTAGGTTAGGTTAGGTTAGGTTAGGTTAGGTTAGGTTAGGTTAGGTTAGGTTAGGTTAGGTTAGGTTAGGTTAGGTTAGGTTAGGTTAGGTTAGGTTAGGTTAGGTTAGGTTAGGTTAGGTTAGGTTAGGTTAGGTTAGGTTAGGTTAGGTTAGGTTAGGTTAGGTTAGGTTAGGTTAGGTTAGGTTAGGTTAGGTTAGGTTAGGTTAGGTTAGGTTAGGTTAGGTTAGGTTAGGTTAGGTTAGGTTAGGTTAGGTTAGGTTA
Source organism: Boloria euphrosyne (assembly GCA_951802675.2). NCBI lineage: Eukaryota > Metazoa > Arthropoda > Insecta > Lepidoptera > Nymphalidae > Boloria > Boloria euphrosyne. Next base: position 60,328 of record CATOQK020000013.1, read on the forward strand.
GGTTAGGTTAGGTTAGGTTAGGTTAGGTTAGGTTAGGTTAGGTTAGGTTAGGTTAGGTTAGGTTAGGTTAGGTTAGGTTAGGTTAGGTTAGGTTAGGTTAGGTTAGGTTAGGTTAGGTTAGGTTAGGTTAGGTTAGGTTAGGTTAGGTTAGGTTAGGTTAGGTTAGGTTAGGTTAGGTTAGGTTAGGTTAGGTTAGGTTAGGTTAGGTTAGGTTAGGTTAGGTTAGGTTAGGTTAGGTTAGGTTAGGTTAGGTTAGGTTAGGTTAGGTTAGGTTAGGTTAGGTTAGGTTAGGTTAGGTTAGGTTAGGTTAGGTTAGGTTAGGTTAGGTTAGGTTAGGTTAGGTTAGGTTAGGTTAGGTTAGGTTAGGTTAGGTTAGGTTAGGTTAGGTTAGGTTAGGTTAGGTTAGGTTAGGTTAGGTTAGGTTAGGTTAGGTTAGGTTAGGTTAGGTTAGGTTAGGTTAGGTTAGGTTAGGTTAGGTTAGGTTAGGTTAGGTTAGGTTAGGTTAGGTTAGGTTAGGTTAGGTTAGGTTAGGTTAGGTTAGGTTAGGTTAGGTTAGGTTAGGTTAGGTTAGGTTAGGTTAGGTTAGGTTAGGTTAGGTTAGGTTAGGTTAGGTTAGGTTAGGTTAGGTTAGGTTAGGTTAGGTTAGGTTAGGTTAGGTTAGGTTAGGTTAGGTTAGGTTAGGTTAGGTTAGGTTAGGTTAGGTTAGGTTAGGTTAGGTTAGGTTAGGTTAGGTTAGGTTAGGTTAGGTTAGGTTAGGTTAGGTTAGGTTAGGTTAGGTTAGGTTAGGTTAGGTTAGGTTAGGTTAGGTTAGGTTAGGTTAGGTTAGGTTAGGTTAGGTTAGGTTAGGTTAGGTTAGGTTAGGTTAGGTTAGGTTAGGTTAGGTTAGGTTAGGTTAGGTTAGGTTAGGTTAGGTTAGGTTAGGTTAGGTTAGGTTAGGTTAGGTTAGGTTAGGTTAGGTTAGGTTAGGTTAGGTTAGGTTAGGTTAGGTTAGGTTAGGTTAGGTTAGGTTAGGTTAGGTTAGGTTAGGTTAGGTTAGGTTAGGTTAGGTTAGGTTAGGTTAGGTTAGGTTAGGTTAGGTTAGGTTAGGTTAGGTTAGGTTAGGTTAGGTTAGGTTAGGTTAGGTTAGGTTAGGTTAGGTTAGGTTAGGTTAGGTTAGGTTAGGTTAGGTTAGGTTAGGTTAGGTTAGGTTAGGTTAGGTTAGGTTAGGTTAGGTTAGGTTAGGTTAGGTTAGGTTAGGTTAGGTTAGGTTAGGTTAGGTTAGGTTAGGTTAGGTTAGGTTAGGTTAGGTTAGGTTAGGTTAGGTTAGGTTAGGTTAGGTTAGGTTAGGTTAGGTTAGGTTAGGTTAGGTTAGGTTAGGTTAGGTTAGGTTAGGTTAGGTTAGGTTAGGTTAGGTTAGGTTAGGTTAGGTTAGGTTAGGTTAGGTTAGGTTAGGTTAGGTTAGGTTAGGTTAGGTTAGGTTAGGTTAGGTTAGGTTAGGTTAGGTTAGGTTAGGTTAGGTTAGGTTAGGTTAGGTTAGGTTAGGTTAGGTTAGGTTAGGTTAGGTTAGGTTAGGTTAGGTTAGGTTAGGTTAGGTTAGGTTAGGTTAGGTTAGGTTAGGTTAGGTTAGGTTAGGTTAGGTTAGGTTAGGTTAGGTTAGGTTAGGTTAGGTTAGGTTAGGTTAGGTTAGGTTAGGTTAGGTTAGGTTAGGTTAGGTTAGGTTAGGTTAGGTTAGGTTAGGTTAGGTTAGGTTAGGTTAGGTTAGGTTAGGTTAGGTTAGGTTAGGTTAGGTTAGGTTAGGTTAGGTTAGGTTAGGTTAGGTTAGGTTAGGTTAGGTTAGGTTAGGTTAGGTTAGGTTAGGTTAGGTTAGGTTAGGTTAGGTTAGGTTAGGTTAGGTTAGGTTAGGTTAGGTTAGGTTAGGTTAGGTTAGGTTAGGTTAGGTTAGGTTAGGTTAGGTTAGGTTAGGTTAGGTTAGGTTAGGTTAGGTTAGGTTAGGTTAGGTTAGGTTAGGTTAGGTTAGGTTAGGTTAGGTTAGGTTAGGTTAGGTTAGGTTAGGTTAGGTTAGGTTAGGTTAGGTTAGGTTAGGTTAGGTTAGGTTAGGTTAGGTTAGGTTAGGTTAGGTTAGGTTAGGTTAGGTTAGGTTAGGTTAGGTTAGGTTAGGTTAGGTTAGGTTAGGTTAGGTTAGGTTAGGTTAGGTTAGGTTAGGTTAGGTTAGGTTAGGTTAGGTTAGGTTAGGTTAGGTTAGGTTAGGTTAGGTTAGGTTAGGTTAGGTTAGGTTAGGTTAGGTTAGGTTAGGTTAGGTTAGGTTAGGTTAGGTTAGGTTAGGTTAGGTTAGGTTAGGTTAGGTTAGGTTAGGTTAGGTTAGGTTAGGTTAGGTTAGGTTAGGTTAGGTTAGGTTAGGTTAGGTTAGGTTAGGTTAGGTTAGGTTAGGTTAGGTTAGGTTAGGTTAGGTTAGGTTAGGTTAGGTTAGGTTAGGTTAGGTTAGGTTAGGTTAGGTTAGGTTAGGTTAGGTTAGGTTAGGTTAGGTTAGGTTAGGTTAGGTTAGGTTAGGTTAGGTTAGGTTAGGTTAGGTTAGGTTAGGTTAGGTTAGGTTAGGTTAGGTTAGGTTAGGTTAGGTTAGGTTAGGTTAGGTTAGGTTAGGTTAGGTTAGGTTAGGTTAGGTTAGGTTAGGTTAGGTTAGGTTAGGTTAGGTTAGGTTAGGTTAGGTTAGGTTAGGTTAGGTTAGGTTAGGTTAGGTTAGGTTAGGTTAGGTTAGGTTAGGTTAGGTTAGGTTAGGTTAGGTTAGGTTAGGTTAGGTTAGGTTAGGTTAGGTTAGGTTAGGTTAGGTTAGGTTAGGTTAGGTTAGGTTAGGTTAGGTTAGGTTAGGTTAGGTTAGGTTAGGTTAGGTTAGGTTAGGTTAGGTTAGGTTAGGTTAGGTTAGGTTAGGTTAGGTTAGGTTAGGTTAGGTTAGGTTAGGTTAGGTTAGGTTAGGTTAGGTTAGGTTAGGTTAGGTTAGGTTAGGTTAGGTTAGGTTAGGTTAGGTTAGGTTAGGTTAGGTTAGGTTAGGTTAGGTTAGGTTAGGTTAGGTTAGGTTAGGTTAGGTTAGGTTAGGTTAGGTTAGGTTAGGTTAGGTTAGGTTAGGTTAGGTTAGGTTAGGTTAGGTTAGGTTAGGTTAGGTTAGGTTAGGTTAGGTTAGGTTAGGTTAGGTTAGGTTAGGTTAGGTTAGGTTAGGTTAGGTTAGGTTAGGTTAGGTTAGGTTAGGTTAGGTTAGGTTAGGTTAGGTTAGGTTAGGTTAGGTTAGGTTAGGTTAGGTTAGGTTAGGTTAGGTTAGGTTAGGTTAGGTTAGGTTAGGTTAGGTTAGGTTAGGTTAGGTTAGGTTAGGTTAGGTTAGGTTAGGTTAGGTTAGGTTAGGTTAGGTTAGGTTAGGTTAGGTTAGGTTAGGTTAGGTTAGGTTAGGTTAGGTTAGGTTAGGTTAGGTTAGGTTAGGTTAGGTTAGGTTAGGTTAGGTTAGGTTAGGTTAGGTTAGGTTAGGTTAGGTTAGGTTAGGTTAGGTTAGGTTAGGTTAGGTTAGGTTAGGTTAGGTTAGGTTAGGTTAGGTTAGGTTAGGTTAGGTTAGGTTAGGTTAGGTTAGGTTAGGTTAGGTTAGGTTAGGTTAGGTTAGGTTAGGTTAGGTTAGGTTAGGTTAGGTTAGGTTAGGTTAGGTTAGGTTAGGTTAGGTTAGGTTAGGTTAGGTTAGGTTAGGTTAGGTTAGGTTAGGTTAGGTTAGGTTAGGTTAGGTTAGGTTAGGTTAGGTTAGGTTAGGTTAGGTTAGGTTAGGTTAGGTTAGGTTAGGTTAGGTTAGGTTAGGTTAGGTTAGGTTAGGTTAGGTTAGGTTAGGTTAGGTTAGGTTAGGTTAGGTTAGGTTAGGTTAGGTTAGGTTAGGTTAGGTTAGGTTAGGTTAGGTTAGGTTAGGTTAGGTTAGGTTAGGTTAGGTTAGGTTAGGTTAGGTTAGGTTAGGTTAGGTTAGGTTAGGTTAGGTTAGGTTAGGTTAGGTTAGGTTAGGTTAGGTTAGGTTAGGTTAGGTTAGGTTAGGTTAGGTTAGGTTAGGTTAGGTTAGGTTAGGTTAGGTTAGGTTAGGTTAGGTTAGGTTAGGTTAGGTTAGGTTAGGTTAGGTTAGGTTAGGTTAGGTTAGGTTAGGTTAGGTTAGGTTAGGTTAGGTTAGGTTAGGTTAGGTTAGGTTAGGTTAGGTTAGGTTAGGTTAGGTTAGGTTAGGTTAGGTTAGGTTAGGTTAGGTTAGGTTAGGTTAGGTTAGGTTAGGTTAGGTTAGGTTAGGTTAGGTTAGGTTAGGTTAGGTTAGGTTAGGTTAGGTTAGGTTAGGTTAGGTTAGGTTAGGTTAGGTTAGGTTAGGTTAGGTTAGGTTAGGTTAGGTTAGGTTAGGTTAGGTTAGGTTAGGTTAGGTTAGGTTAGGTTAGGTTAGGTTAGGTTAGGTTAGGTTAGGTTAGGTTAGGTTAGGTTAGGTTAGGTTAGGTTAGGTTAGGTTAGGTTAGGTTAGGTTAGGTTAGGTTAGGTTAGGTTAGGTTAGGTTAGGTTAGGTTAGGTTAGGTTAGGTTAGGTTAGGTTAGGTTAGGTTAGGTTAGGTTAGGTTAGGTTAGGTTAGGTTAGGTTAGGTTAGGTTAGGTTAGGTTAGGTTAGGTTAGGTTAGGTTAGGTTAGGTTAGGTTAGGTTAGGTTAGGTTAGGTTAGGTTAGGTTAGGTTAGGTTAGGTTAGGTTAGGTTAGGTTAGGTTAGGTTAGGTTAGGTTAGGTTAGGTTAGGTTAGGTTAGGTTAGGTTAGGTTAGGTTAGGTTAGGTTAGGTTAGGTTAGGTTAGGTTAGGTTAGGTTAGGTTAGGTTAGGTTAGGTTAGGTTAGGTTAGGTTAGGTTAGGTTAGGTTAGGTTAGGTTAGGTTAGGTTAGGTTAGGTTAGGTTAGGTTAGGTTAGGTTAGGTTAGGTTAGGTTAGGTTAGGTTAGGTTAGGTTAGGTTAGGTTAGGTTAGGTTAGGTTAGGTTAGGTTAGGTTAGGTTAGGTTAGGTTAGGTTAGGTTAGGTTAGGTTAGGTTAGGTTAGGTTAGGTTAGGTTAGGTTAGGTTAGGTTAGGTTAGGTTAGGTTAGGTTAGGTTAGGTTAGGTTAGGTTAGGTTAGGTTAGGTTAGGTTAGGTTAGGTTAGGTTAGGTTAGGTTAGGTTAGGTTAGGTTAGGTTAGGTTAGGTTAGGTTAGGTTAGGTTAGGTTAGGTTAGGTTAGGTTAGGTTAGGTTAGGTTAGGTTAGGTTAGGTTAGGTTAGGTTAGGTTAGGTTAGGTTAGGTTAGGTTAGGTTAGGTTAGGTTAGGTTAGGTTAGGTTAGGTTAGGTTAGGTTAGGTTAGGTTAGGTTAGGTTAGGTTAGGTTAGGTTAGGTTAGGTTAGGTTAGGTTAGGTTAGGTTAGGTTAGGTTAGGTTAGGTTAGGTTAGGTTAGGTTAGGTTAGGTTAGGTTAGGTTAGGTTAGGTTAGGTTAGGTTAGGTTAGGTTAGGTTAGGTTAGGTTAGGTTAGGTTAGGTTAGGTTAGGTTAGGTTAGGTTAGGTTAGGTTAGGTTAGGTTAGGTTAGGTTAGGTTAGGTTAGGTTAGGTTAGGTTAGGTTAGGTTAGGTTAGGTTAGGTTAGGTTAGGTTAGGTTAGGTTAGGTTAGGTTAGGTTAGGTTAGGTTAGGTTAGGTTAGGTTAGGTTAGGTTAGGTTAGGTTAGGTTAGGTTAGGTTAGGTTAGGTTAGGTTAGGTTAGGTTAGGTTAGGTTAGGTTAGGTTAGGTTAGGTTAGGTTAGGTTAGGTTAGGTTAGGTTAGGTTAGGTTAGGTTAGGTTAGGTTAGGTTAGGTTAGGTTAGGTTAGGTTAGGTTAGGTTAGGTTAGGTTAGGTTAGGTTAGGTTAGGTTAGGTTAGGTTAGGTTAGGTTAGGTTAGGTTAGGTTAGGTTAGGTTAGGTTAGGTTAGGTTAGGTTAGGTTAGGTTAGGTTAGGTTAGGTTAGGTTAGGTTAGGTTAGGTTAGGTTAGGTTAGGTTAGGTTAGGTTAGGTTAGGTTAGGTTAGGTTAGGTTAGGTTAGGTTAGGTTAGGTTAGGTTAGGTTAGGTTAGGTTAGGTTAGGTTAGGTTAGGTTAGGTTAGGTTAGGTTAGGTTAGGTTAGGTTAGGTTAGGTTAGGTTAGGTTAGGTTAGGTTAGGTTAGGTTAGGTTAGGTTAGGTTAGGTTAGGTTAGGTTAGGTTAGGTTAGGTTAGGTTAGGTTAGGTTAGGTTAGGTTAGGTTAGGTTAGGTTAGGTTAGGTTAGGTTAGGTTAGGTTAGGTTAGGTTAGGTTAGGTTAGGTTAGGTTAGGTTAGGTTAGGTTAGGTTAGGTTAGGTTAGGTTAGGTTAGGTTAGGTTAGGTTAGGTTAGGTTAGGTTAGGTTAGGTTAGGTTAGGTTAGGTTAGGTTAGGTTAGGTTAGGTTAGGTTAGGTTAGGTTAGGTTAGGTTAGGTTAGGTTAGGTTAGGTTAGGTTAGGTTAGGTTAGGTTAGGTTAGGTTAGGTTAGGTTAGGTTAGGTTAGGTTAGGTTAGGTTAGGTTAGGTTAGGTTAGGTTAGGTTAGGTTAGGTTAGGTTAGGTTAGGTTAGGTTAGGTTAGGTTAGGTTAGGTTAGGTTAGGTTAGGTTAGGTTAGGTTAGGTTAGGTTAGGTTAGGTTAGGTTAGGTTAGGTTAGGTTAGGTTAGGTTAGGTTAGGTTAGGTTAGGTTAGGTTAGGTTAGGTTAGGTTAGGTTAGGTTAGGTTAGGTTAGGTTAGGTTAGGTTAGGTTAGGTTAGGTTAGGTTAGGTTAGGTTAGGTTAGGTTAGGTTAGGTTAGGTTAGGTTAGGTTAGGTTAGGTTAGGTTAGGTTAGGTTAGGTTAGGTTAGGTTAGGTTAGGTTAGGTTAGGTTAGGTTAGGTTAGGTTAGGTTAGGTTAGGTTAGGTTAGGTTAGGTTAGGTTAGGTTAGGTTAGGTTAGGTTAGGTTAGGTTAGGTTAGGTTAGGTTAGGTTAGGTTAGGTTAGGTTAGGTTAGGTTAGGTTAGGTTAGGTTAGGTTAGGTTAGGTTAGGTTAGGTTAGGTTAGGTTAGGTTAGGTTAGGTTAGGTTAGGTTAGGTTAGGTTAGGTTAGGTTAGGTTAGGTTAGGTTAGGTTAGGTTAGGTTAGGTTAGGTTAGGTTAGGTTAGGTTAGGTTAGGTTAGGTTAGGTTAGGTTAGGTTAGGTTAGGTTAGGTTAGGTTAGGTTAGGTTAGGTTAGGTTAGGTTAGGTTAGGTTAGGTTAGGTTAGGTTAGGTTAGGTTAGGTTAGGTTAGGTTAGGTTAGGTTAGGTTAGGTTAGGTTAGGTTAGGTTAGGTTAGGTTAGGTTAGGTTAGGTTAGGTTAGGTTAGGTTAGGTTAGGTTAGGTTAGGTTAGGTTAGGTTAGGTTAGGTTAGGTTAGGTTAGGTTAGGTTAGGTTAGGTTAGGTTAGGTTAGGTTAGGTTAGGTTAGGTTAGGTTAGGTTAGGTTAGGTTAGGTTAGGTTAGGTTAGGTTAGGTTAGGTTAGGTTAGGTTAGGTTAGGTTAGGTTAGGTTAGGTTAGGTTAGGTTTTTTTTTTTTTTTTTTTTTTTTTTTTTAATTGGACCGAGTTTTCCTCCCTATGGGGGGGGAGACCTTTTCATACAATTTTACTGTTTACATTATAGTTTTTTAGAGAACCTGAAGGGTCCTTAGGTTTTACAAAAATTTTTTACTTACATGTTAAATTATACTTTTTAAAGACTTAAAGAATTTTTACAATGTCTATTTTATACTAGTTTTCATTTACATTATTATACTAATCTGTTCTATTTCTAGTTTTTATTTACTATCTCACTTTCTATTTTAATATACTTTCTTAGTGTGCTAGGTTATACAATTCATAATGCTTATTTTACTAATTATTAATACGTAACACTTGAGTCTTATTTCAGAATCAAGATGTTATATACTATAACTATAACAACATGGGATTTTTGCAACATATTACAATTGTGTTCTATATTCTACTTTTAATGTTACAAGTTATTCAATAACTTCGTAGCATTACCAAAATGTAATAGATAGATCTAACATAAGAGTGCTTTTATATTATACTTAATTTATAAATGTATAAAATATATATTGTGTACAATATATATGTATACTAAATTTCTTACTTATTCTAATTACTTGCTATGATGTACTGTTTCTATTTTATGCTTTTTTTTTTTTTTTTTTTTTTTTTTTTTTTTTTTTTTTTTTTTTTTTTTTTTTTTTTTTTTTTTTTTTTTTTTTTTTTTTTTTTTTTTTTTTTTTTTTTTTTTTTTTTTTTTTTTTTTTTTTTCAGTACAGTTTTTTACATGTTTACTCTTAGTATGTGTGTGTATGTGGTGGTTGATTGGATGTGTGTGTGTTAGTTGGCTTGGTATTGTGGTCTGGGCTCAGTTCTCTTTCAGCTTTTTCAACCATGCGTCTGAATGTAAGTTTACTCTTACTTCCTGAGTATCTTTTATGATACTCTGCGCTTATTAGGTCTGTTGCTTCGAGTTTGTTCTAGCAATAAGCCACGCTGGACCTAGCGAGGGCGTCCCATTTCTTTCGCACCGGACAAATTGTGTCGAAAGCATTATGGTTTACCTCGTGGAGTTTTGCGTTCTGGCAGTTTTTGCAGGCTGGTTCCTCACCAGCTGTTTTGCTAGGACATTTGTCCCCCATGTGAGGCCCGGAGCAATGGCTGCACAGGTCGATGGTCTCTGTGCACCATTTCTTCCCGTGGCCAAACTCCAAGCACCTGGAGCATTGGACGAGCGGTGACAAGTCGAACACCGGTACTCGCTGTATGTCGACGTATATTTTGCCTGCTTTCGTGAGTGCCTTCCAAACAGGCGGTGAGACCTGCAGGACCACGTGTGTCTCCTGTGGATTCCTTGCCCGCCGTCTATGCCGCATCTTTATCCGGTACTCGTCTTCTGGGATATGTTGCACCAATTCCCCGTTCTGTGTCTTGATTGCTGCTATAATTTCCTCGTCCGTGTTGCTTTTAGTTATGTTTCTTACTATTACTAATGGGTCCTTGTTTGCTTTTTCTTCGACTTTAAACTTTTCCTTTTGCAGAACTGTTCTAATTTTCTCAAAATCTTCCTTGTTCTCGCTGCCTAGTAGGATTTTCTGGTCTTTCACCTTGCGCACTTTGGAAATCTGTAGGCCAGTCTCCTTAGCTCTTAGCACGTTTTTGACCTTTGTTAACACTGCTTCACTAGTGTCTAGTACGTCGTCCGTGCCTATTAGTAGGCAGTGGGTAGGCCTTGGTCTTCCTTCTGATGTTATTTCGGCGTATGTTTTAGGTCCTGCCTCTATTTTGTTGCTGCTGGTTTCATCGCAAGGTTTGGTGCTCCATTCCTTTAGGTCTGCTTTCAGTTCTTTCATCTCTTCCTTTAGGTTCTCTATCTTTTCCTGAGTCTCTTTGGTTCCCTTCATTGTTTGCTCATGTCTGTCGCTATAAATTTCCAAACCTTCAACATACTGGTCTTGTAGGTATTTAGTTCTATCGTCTAATAGGATGGATTGATGTTCTAATTTACAACATATTTTCTGTACTACTGTATCGTTAATTTTTATTTGATTGTTATCCAAATTTGTGATTTTATTTTCTATTTCTTTGTAGTGTTGGTCTAGTTGGGGTGTCAATTCAGAGATTGCTTTACCTATTTTTCCATTCATTTCCGTTAATTCGTCTTCCCGTTCAATTATCATGTCTAAGTCTTTTCCGATTGTTTTTAAATGTGCATTTACTGATTTAGTTTCTTTGCCTAAAACTTCTATATTTGGTGTCAATTCTAAAATTTTTTGCTGTAACTTTTCATTATTTTTACTTAAAGTTTCCACTAGATTGGTTAAGTATATTAATTTTTCCAAAATTTTATCTGATTCAATTTTAGCCTCTGATGTCTGCTCTGGATTTTTGATTTCTGAAACTTCTAATTTGGTGTCTGAATTTCCGGAAATGACTGTATCTGGATCTGATTTTGATCTTAATTTTGCCTCAAATTTTTCTACTGTCTTTCGGAATTCGTTTTGGTTAGGTTAGGTTAGGTTAGGTTAGGTTAGGTTAGGTTAGGTTAGGTTAGGTTAGGTTAGGTTAGGTTAGGTTAGGTTAGGTTAGGTTAGGTTAGGTTAGGTTAGGTTAGGTTAGGTTAGGTTAGGTTAGGTTAGGTTAGGTTAGGTTAGGTTAGGTTAGGTTAGGTTAGGTTAGGTTAGGTTAGGTTAGGTTAGGTTAGGTTAGGTTAGGTTAGGTTAGGTTAGGTTAGGTTAGGTTAGGTTAGGTTAGGTTAGGTTAGGTTAGGTTAGGTTAGGTTAGGTTAGGTTAGGTTAGGTTAGGTTAGGTTAGGTTAGGTTAGGTTAGGTTAGGTTAGGTTAGGTTAGGTTAGGTTAGGTTAGGTTAGGTTAGGTTAGGTTAGGTTAGGTTAGGTTAGGTTAGGTTAGGTTAGGTTAGGTTAGGTTAGGTTAGGTTAGGTTAGGTTAGGTTAGGTTAGGTTAGGTTAGGTTAGGTTAGGTTAGGTTAGGTTAGGTTAGGTTAGGTTAGGTTAGGTTAGGTTAGGTTAGGTTAGGTTAGGTTAGGTTAGGTTAGGTTAGGTTAGGTTAGGTTAGGTTAGGTTAGGTTAGGTTAGGTTAGGTTAGGTTAGGTTAGGTTAGGTTAGGTTAGGTTAGGTTAGGTTAGGTTAGGTTAGGTTAGGTTAGGTTAGGTTAGGTTAGGTTAGGTTAGGTTAGGTTAGGTTAGGTTAGGTTAGGTTAGGTTAGGTTAGGTTAGGTTAGGTTAGGTTAGGTTAGGTTAGGTTAGGTTAGGTTAGGTTAGGTTAGGTTAGGTTAGGTTAGGTTAGGTTAGGTTAGGTTAGGTTAGGTTAGGTTAGGTTAGGTTAGGTTAGGTTAGGTTAGGTTAGGTTAGGTTAGGTTAGGTTAGGTTAGGTTAGGTTAGGTTAGGTTAGGTTAGGTTAGGTTAGGTTAGGTTAGGTTAGGTTAGGTTAGGTTAGGTTAGGTTAGGTTAGGTTAGGTTAGGTTAGGTTAGGTTAGGTTAGGTTAGGTTAGGTTAGGTTAGGTTAGGTTAGGTTAGGTTAGGTTAGGTTAGGTTAGGTTAGGTTAGGTTAGGTTAGGTTAGGTTAGGTTAGGTTAGGTTAGGTTAGGTTAGGTTAGGTTAGGTTAGGTTAGGTTAGGTTAGGTTAGGTTAGGTTAGGTTAGGTTAGGTTAGGTTAGGTTAGGTTAGGTTAGGTTAGGTTAGGTTAGGTTAGGTTAGGTTAGGTTAGGTTAGGTTAGGTTAGGTTAGGTTAGGTTAGGTTAGGTTAGGTTAGGTTAGGTTAGGTTAGGTTAGGTTAGGTTAGGTTAGGTTAGGTTAGGTTAGGTTAGGTTAGGTTAGGTTAGGTTAGGTTAGGTTAGGTTAGGTTAGGTTAGGTTAGGTTAGGTTAGGTTAGGTTAGGTTAGGTTAGGTTAGGTTAGGTTAGGTTAGGTTAGGTTAGGTTAGGTTAGGTTAGGTTAGGTTAGGTTAGGTTAGGTTAGGTTAGGTTAGGTTAGGTTAGGTTAGGTTAGGTTAGGTTAGGTTAGGTTAGGTTAGGTTAGGTTAGGTTAGGTTAGGTTAGGTTAGGTTAGGTTAGGTTAGGTTAGGTTAGGTTAGGTTAGGTTAGGTTAGGTTAGGTTAGGTTAGGTTAGGTTAGGTTAGGTTAGGTTAGGTTAGGTTAGGTTAGGTTAGGTTAGGTTAGGTTAGGTTAGGTTAGGTTAGGTTAGGTTAGGTTAGGTTAGGTTAGGTTAGGTTAGGTTAGGTTAGGTTAGGTTAGGTTAGGTTAGGTTAGGTTAGGTTAGGTTAGGTTAGGTTAGGTTAGGTTAGGTTAGGTTAGGTTAGGTTAGGTTAGGTTAGGTTAGGTTAGGTTAGGTTAGGTTAGGTTAGGTTAGGTTAGGTTAGGTTAGGTTAGGTTAGGTTAGGTTAGGTTAGGTTAGGTTAGGTTAGGTTAGGTTAGGTTAGGTTAGGTTAGGTTAGGTTAGGTTAGGTTAGGTTAGGTTAGGTTAGGTTAGGTTAGGTTAGGTTAGGTTAGGTTAGGTTAGGTTAGGTTAGGTTAGGTTAGGTTAGGTTAGGTTAGGTTAGGTTAGGTTAGGTTAGGTTAGGTTAGGTTAGGTTAGGTTAGGTTAGGTTAGGTTAGGTTAGGTTAGGTTAGGTTAGGTTAGGTTAGGTTAGGTTAGGTTAGGTTAGGTTAGGTTAGGTTAGGTTAGGTTAGGTTAGGTTAGGTTAGGTTAGGTTAGGTTAGGTTAGGTTAGGTTAGGTTAGGTTAGGTTAGGTTAGGTTAGGTTAGGTTAGGTTAGGTTAGGTTAGGTTAGGTTAGGTTAGGTTAGGTTAGGTTAGGTTAGGTTAGGTTAGGTTAGGTTAGGTTAGGTTAGGTTAGGTTAGGTTAGGTTAGGTTAGGTTAGGTTAGGTTAGGTTAGGTTAGGTTAGGTTAGGTTAGGTTAGGTTAGGTTAGGTTAGGTTAGGTTAGGTTAGGTTAGGTTAGGTTAGGTTAGGTTAGGTTAGGTTAGGTTAGGTTAGGTTAGGTTAGGTTAGGTTAGGTTAGGTTAGGTTAGGTTAGGTTAGGTTAGGTTAGGTTAGGTTAGGTTAGGTTAGGTTAGGTTAGGTTAGGTTAGGTTAGGTTAGGTTAGGTTAGGTTAGGTTAGGTTAGGTTAGGTTAGGTTAGGTTAGGTTAGGTTAGGTTAGGTTAGGTTAGGTTAGGTTAGGTTAGGTTAGGTTAGGTTAGGTTAGGTTAGGTTAGGTTAGGTTAGGTTAGGTTAGGTTAGGTTAGGTTAGGTTAGGTTAGGTTAGGTTAGGTTAGGTTAGGTTAGGTTAGGTTAGGTTAGGTTAGGTTAGGTTAGGTTAGGTTAGGTTAGGTTAGGTTAGGTTAGGTTAGGTTAGGTTAGGTTAGGTTAGGTTAGGTTAGGTTAGGTTAGGTTAGGTTAGGTTAGGTTAGGTTAGGTTAGGTTAGGTTAGGTTAGGTTAGGTTAGGTTAGGTTAGGTTAGGTTAGGTTAGGTTAGGTTAGGTTAGGTTAGGTTAGGTTAGGTTAGGTTAGGTTAGGTTAGGTTAGGTTAGGTTAGGTTAGGTTAGGTTAGGTTAGGTTAGGTTAGGTTAGGTTAGGTTAGGTTAGGTTAGGTTAGGTTAGGTTAGGTTAGGTTAGGTTAGGTTAGGTTAGGTTAGGTTAGGTTAGGTTAGGTTAGGTTAGGTTAGGTTAGGTTAGGTTAGGTTAGGTTAGGTTAGGTTAGGTTAGGTTAGGTTAGGTTAGGTTAGGTTAGGTTAGGTTAGGTTAGGTTAGGTTAGGTTAGGTTAGGTTAGGTTAGGTTAGGTTAGGTTAGGTTAGGTTAGGTTAGGTTAGGTTAGGTTAGGTTAGGTTAGGTTAGGTTAGGTTAGGTTAGGTTAGGTTAGGTTAGGTTAGGTTAGGTTAGGTTAGGTTAGGTTAGGTTAGGTTAGGTTAGGTTAGGTTAGGTTAGGTTAGGTTAGGTTAGGTTAGGTTAGGTTAGGTTAGGTTAGGTTAGGTTAGGTTAGGTTAGGTTAGGTTAGGTTAGGTTAGGTTAGGTTAGGTTAGGTTAGGTTAGGTTAGGTTAGGTTAGGTTAGGTTAGGTTAGGTTAGGTTAGGTTAGGTTAGGTTAGGTTAGGTTAGGTTAGGTTAGGTTAGGTTAGGTTAGGTTAGGTTAGGTTAGGTTAGGTTAGGTTAGGTTAGGTTAGGTTAGGTTAGGTTAGGTTAGGTTAGGTTAGGTTAGGTTAGGTTAGGTTAGGTTAGGTTAGGTTAGGTTAGGTTAGGTTAGGTTAGGTTAGGTTAGGTTAGGTTAGGTTAGGTTAGGTTAGGTTAGGTTAGGTTAGGTTAGGTTAGGTTAGGTTAGGTTAGGTTAGGTTAGGTTAGGTTAGGTTAGGTTAGGTTAGGTTAGGTTAGGTTAGGTTAGGTTAGGTTAGGTTAGGTTAGGTTAGGTTAGGTTAGGTTAGGTTAGGTTAGGTTAGGTTAGGTTAGGTTAGGTTAGGTTAGGTTAGGTTAGGTTAGGTTAGGTTAGGTTAGGTTAGGTTAGGTTAGGTTAGGTTAGGTTAGGTTAGGTTAGGTTAGGTTAGGTTAGGTTAGGTTAGGTTAGGTTAGGTTAGGTTAGGTTAGGTTAGGTTAGGTTAGGTTAGGTTAGGTTAGGTTAGGTTAGGTTAGGTTAGGTTAGGTTAGGTTAGGTTAGGTTAGGTTAGGTTAGGTTAGGTTAGGTTAGGTTAGGTTAGGTTAGGTTAGGTTAGGTTAGGTTAGGTTAGGTTAGGTTAGGTTAGGTTAGGTTAGGTTAGGTTAGGTTAGGTTAGGTTAGGTTAGGTTAGGTTAGGTTAGGTTAGGTTAGGTTAGGTTAGGTTAGGTTAGGTTAGGTTAGGTTAGGTTAGGTTAGGTTAGGTTAGGTTAGGTTAGGTTAGGTTAGGTTAGGTTAGGTTAGGTTAGGTTAGGTTAGGTTAGGTTAGGTTAGGTTAGGTTAGGTTAGGTTAGGTTAGGTTAGGTTAGGTTAGGTTAGGTTAGGTTAGGTTAGGTTAGGTTAGGTTAGGTTAGGTTAGGTTAGGTTAGGTTAGGTTAGGTTAGGTTAGGTTAGGTTAGGTTAGGTTAGGTTCGGTTAGGTTAGGTTAGGTTAGGTTAGGTTAGGTTAGGTTAGGTTAGGTTAGGTTAGGTTAGGTTAGGTTAGGTTAGGTTAGGTTAGGTTAGGTTAGGTTAGGTTAGGTTAGGTTAGGTTAGGTTAGGTTAGGTTAGGTTAGGTTAGGTTAGGTTAGGTTAGGTTAGGTTAGGTTAGGTTAGGTTAGGTTAGGTTAGGTTAGGTTAGGTTAGGTTAGGTTAGGTTAGGTTAGGTTAGGTTAGGTTAGGTTAGGTTAGGTTAGGTTAGGTTAGGTTAGGTTAGGTTAGGTTAGGTTAGGTTAGGTTAGGTTAGGTTAGGTTAGGTTAGGTTAGGTTAGGTTAGGTTAGGTTAGGTTAGGTTAGGTTAGGTTAGGTTAGGTTAGGTTAGGTTAGGTTAGGTTAGGTTAGGTTAGGTTAGGTTAGGTTAGGTTAGGTTAGGTTAGGTTAGGTTAGGTTAGGTTAGGTTAGGTTAGGTTAGGTTAGGTTAGGTTAGGTTAGGTTAGGTTAGGTTAGGTTAGGTTAGGTTAGGTTAGGTTAGGTTAGGTTAGGTTAGGTTAGGTTAGGTTAGGTTAGGTTAGGTTAGGTTAGGTTAGGTTAGGTTAGGTTAGGTTAGGTTAGGTTAGGTTAGGTTAGGTTAGGTTAGGTTAGGTTAGGTTAGGTTAGGTTAGGTTAGGTTAGGTTAGGTTAGGTTAGGTTAGGTTAGGTTAGGTTAGGTTAGGTTAGGTTAGGTTAGGTTAGGTTAGGTTAGGTTAGGTTAGGTTAGGTTAGGTTAGGTTAGGTTAGGTTAGGTTAGGTTAGGTTAGGTTAGGTTAGGTTAGGTTAGGTTAGGTTAGGTTAGGTTAGGTTAGGTTAGGTTAGGTTAGGTTAGGTTAGGTTAGGTTAGGTTAGGTTAGGTTAGGTTAGGTTAGGTTAGGTTAGGTTAGGTTAGGTTAGGTTAGGTTAGGTTAGGTTAGGTTAGGTTAGGTTAGGTTAGGTTAGGTTAGGTTAGGTTAGGTTAGGTTAGGTTAGGTTAGGTTAGGTTAGGTTAGGTTAGGTTAGGTTAGGTTAGGTTAGGTTAGGTTAGGTTAGGTTAGGTTAGGTTAGGTTAGGTTAGGTTAGGTTAGGTTAGGTTAGGTTAGGTTAGGTTAGGTTAGGTTAGGTTAGGTTAGGTTAGGTTAGGTTAGGTTAGGTTAGGTTAGGTTAGGTTAGGTTAGGTTAGGTTAGGTTAGGTTAGGTTAGGTTAGGTTAGGTTAGGTTAGGTTAGGTTAGGTTAGGTTAGGTTAGGTTAGGTTAGGTTAGGTTAGGTTAGGTTAGGTTAGGTTAGGTTAGGTTAGGTTAGGTTAGGTTAGGTTAGGTTAGGTTAGGTTAGGTTAGGTTAGGTTAGGTTAGGTTAGGTTAGGTTAGGTTAGGTTAGGTTAGGTTAGGTTAGGTTAGGTTAGGTTAGGTTAGGTTAGGTTAGGTTAGGTTAGGTTAGGTTAGGTTAGGTTAGGTTAGGTTAGGTTAGGTTAGGTTAGGTTAGGTTAGGTTAGGTTAGGTTAGGTTAGGTTAGGTTAGGTTAGGTTAGGTTAGGTTAGGTTAGGTTAGGTTAGGTTAGGTTAGGTTAGGTTAGGTTAGGTTAGGTTAGGTTAGGTTAGGTTAGGTTAGGTTAGGTTAGGTTAGGTTAGGTTAGGTTAGGTTAGGTTAGGTTAGGTTAGGTTAGGTTAGGTTAGGTTAGGTTAGGTTAGGTTAGGTTAGGTTAGGTTAGGTTAGGTTAGGTTAGGTTAGGTTAGGTTAGGTTAGGTTAGGTTAGGTTAGGTTAGGTTAGGTTAGGTTAGGTTAGGTTAGGTTAGGTTAGGTTAGGTTAGGTTAGGTTAGGTTAGGTTAGGTTAGGTTAGGTTAGGTTAGGTTAGGTTAGGTTAGGTTAGGTTAGGTTAGGTTAGGTTAGGTTAGGTTAGGTTAGGTTAGGTTAGGTTAGGTTAGGTTAGGTTAGGTTAGGTTAGGTTAGGTTAGGTTAGGTTAGGTTAGGTTAGGTTAGGTTAGGTTAGGTTAGGTTAGGTTAGGTTAGGTTAGGTTAGGTTAGGTTAGGTTAGGTTAGGTTAGGTTAGGTTAGGTTAGGTTAGGTTAGGTTAGGTTAGGTTAGGTTAGGTTAGGTTAGGTTAGGTTAGGTTAGGTTAGGTTAGGTTAGGTTAGGTTAGGTTAGGTTAGGTTAGGTTAGGTTAGGTTAGGTTAGGTTAGGTTAGGTTAGGTTAGGTTAGGTTAGGTTAGGTTAGGTTAGGTTAGGTTAGGTTAGGTTAGGTTAGGTTAGGTTAGGTTAGGTTAGGTTAGGTTAGGTTAGGTTAGGTTAGGTTAGGTTAGGTTAGGTTAGGTTAGGTTAGGTTAGGTTAGGTTAGGTTAGGTTAGGTTAGGTTAGGTTAGGTTAGGTTAGGTTAGGTTAGGTTAGGTTAGGTTAGGTTAGGTTAGGTTAGGTTAGGTTAGGTTAGGTTAGGTTAGGTTAGGTTAGGTTAGGTTAGGTTAGGTTAGGTTAGGTTAGGTTAGGTTAGGTTAGGTTAGGTTAGGTTAGGTTAGGTTAGGTTAGGTTAGGTTAGGTTAGGTTAGGTTAGGTTAGGTTAGGTTAGGTTAGGTTAGGTTAGGTTAGGTTAGGTTAGGTTAGGTTAGGTTAGGTTAGGTTAGGTTAGGTTAGGTTAGGTTAGGTTAGGTTAGGTTAGGTTAGGTTAGGTTAGGTTAGGTTAGGTTAGGTTAGGTTAGGTTAGGTTAGGTTAGGTTAGGTTAGGTTAGGTTAGGTTAGGTTAGGTTAGGTTAGGTTAGGTTAGGTTAGGTTAGGTTAGGTTAGGTTAGGTTAGGTTAGGTTAGGTTAGGTTAGGTTAGGTTAGGTTAGGTTAGGTTAGGTTAGGTTAGGTTAGGTTAGGTTAGGTTAGGTTAGGTTAGGTTAGGTTAGGTTAGGTTAGGTTAGGTTAGGTTAGGTTAGGTTAGGTTAGGTTAGGTTAGGTTAGGTTAGGTTAGGTTAGGTTAGGTTAGGTTAGGTTAGGTTAGGTTAGGTTAGGTTAGGTTAGGTTAGGTTAGGTTAGGTTAGGTTAGGTTAGGTTAGGTTAGGTTAGGTTAGGTTAGGTTAGGTTAGGTTAGGTTAGGTTAGGTTAGGTTAGGTTAGGTTAGGTTAGGTTAGGTTAGGTTAGGTTAGGTTAGGTTAGGTTAGGTTAGGTTAGGTTAGGTTAGGTTAGGTTAGGTTAGGTTAGGTTAGGTTAGGTTAGGTTAGGTTAGGTTAGGTTAGGTTAGGTTAGGTTAGGTTAGGTTAGGTTAGGTTAGGTTAGGTTAGGTTAGGTTAGGTTAGGTTAGGTTAGGTTAGGTTAGGTTAGGTTAGGTTAGGTTAGGTTAGGTTAGGTTAGGTTAGGTTAGGTTAGGTTAGGTTAGGTTAGGTTAGGTTAGGTTAGGTTAGGTTAGGTTAGGTTAGGTTAGGTTAGGTTAGGTTAGGTTAGGTTAGGTTAGGTTAGGTTAGGTTAGGTTAGGTTAGGTTAGGTTAGGTTAGGTTAGGTTAGGTTAGGTTAGGTTAGGTTAGGTTAGGTTAGGTTAGGTTAGGTTAGGTTAGGTTAGGTTAGGTTAGGTTAGGTTAGGTTAGGTTAGGTTAGGTTAGGTTAGGTTAGGTTAGGTTAGGTTAGGTTAGGTTAGGTTAGGTTAGGTTAGGTTAGGTTAGGTTAGGTTAGGTTAGGTTAGGTTAGGTTAGGTTAGGTTAGGTTAGGTTAGGTTAGGTTAGGTTAGGTTAGGTTAGGTTAGGTTAGGTTAGGTTAGGTTAGGTTAGGTTAGGTTAGGTTAGGTTAGGTTAGGTTAGGTTAGGTTAGGTTAGGTTAGGTTAGGTTAGGTTAGGTTAGGTTAGGTTAGGTTAGGTTAGGTTAGGTTAGGTTAGGTTAGGTTAGGTTAGGTTAGGTTAGGTTAGGTTAGGTTAGGTTAGGTTAGGTTAGGTTAGGTTAGGTTAGGTTAGGTTAGGTTAGGTTAGGTTAGGTTAGGTTAGGTTAGGTTAGGTTAGGTTAGGTTAGGTTAGGTTAGGTTAGGTTAGGTTAGGTTAGGTTAGGTTAGGTTAGGTTAGGTTAGGTTAGGTTAGGTTAGGTTAGGTTAGGTTAGGTTAGGTTAGGTTAGGTTAGGTTAGGTTAGGTTAGGTTAGGTTAGGTTAGGTTAGGTTAGGTTAGGTTAGGTTAGGTTAGGTTAGGTTAGGTTAGGTTAGGTTAGGTTAGGTTAGGTTAGGTTAGGTTAGGTTAGGTTAGGTTAGGTTAGGTTAGGTTAGGTTAGGTTAGGTTAGGTTAGGTTAGGTTAGGTTAGGTTAGGTTAGGTTAGGTTAGGTTAGGTTAGGTTAGGTTAGGTTAGGTTAGGTTAGGTTAGGTTAGGTTAGGTTAGGTTAGGTTAGGTTAGGTTAGGTTAGGTTAGGTTAGGTTAGGTTAGGTTAGGTTAGGTTAGGTTAGGTTAGGTTAGGTTAGGTTAGGTTAGGTTAGGTTAGGTTAGGTTAGGTTAGGTTAGGTTAGGTTAGGTTAGGTTAGGTTAGGTTAGGTTAGGTTAGGTTAGGTTAGGTTAGGTTAGGTTAGGTTAGGTTAGGTTAGGTTAGGTTAGGTTAGGTTAGGTTAGGTTAGGTTAGGTTAGGTTAGGTTAGGTTAGGTTAGGTTAGGTTAGGTTAGGTTAGGTTAGGTTAGGTTAGGTTAGGTTAGGTTAGGTTAGGTTAGGTTAGGTTAGGTTAGGTTAGGTTAGGTTAGGTTAGGTTAGGTTAGGTTAGGTTAGGTTAGGTTAGGTTAGGTTAGGTTAGGTTAGGTTAGGTTAGGTTAGGTTAGGTTAGGTTAGGTTAGGTTAGGTTAGGTTAGGTTAGGTTAGGTTAGGTTAGGTTAGGTTAGGTTAGGTTAGGTTAGGTTAGGTTAGGTTAGGTTAGGTTAGGTTAGGTTAGGTTAGGTTAGGTTAGGTTAGGTTAGGTTAGGTTAGGTTAGGTTAGGTTAGGTTAGGTTAGGTTAGGTTAGGTTAGGTTAGGTTAGGTTAGGTTAGGTTAGGTTAGGTTAGGTTAGGTTAGGTTAGGTTAGGTTAGGTTAGGTTAGGTTAGGTTAGGTTAGGTTAGGTTAGGTTAGGTTAGGTTAGGTTAGGTTAGGTTAGGTTAGGTTAGGTTAGGTTAGGTTAGG
>CATOQK020000013.1:87500-94000 GCA_951802675.2 Boloria euphrosyne
AGGTTAGGTTAGGTTAGGTTAGGTTAGGTTAGGTTAGGTTAGGTTAGGTTAGGTTAGGTTAGGTTAGGTTAGGTTAGGTTAGGTTAGGTTAGGTTAGGTTAGGTTAGGTTAGGTTAGGTTAGGTTAGGTTAGGTTAGGTTAGGTTAGGTTAGGTTAGGTTAGGTTAGGTTAGGTTAGGTTAGGTTAGGTTAGGTTAGGTTAGGTTAGGTTAGGTTAGGTTAGGTTAGGTTAGGTTAGGTTAGGTTAGGTTAGGTTAGGTTAGGTTAGGTTAGGTTAGGTTAGGTTAGGTTAGGTTAGGTTAGGTTAGGTTAGGTTAGGTTAGGTTAGGTTAGGTTAGGTTAGGTTAGGTTAGGTTAGGTTAGGTTAGGTTAGGTTAGGTTAGGTTAGGTTAGGTTAGGTTAGGTTAGGTTAGGTTAGGTTAGGTTAGGTTAGGTTAGGTTAGGTTAGGTTAGGTTAGGTTAGGTTAGGTTAGGTTAGGTTAGGTTAGGTTAGGTTAGGTTAGGTTAGGTTAGGTTAGGTTAGGTTAGGTTAGGTTAGGTTAGGTTAGGTTAGGTTAGGTTAGGTTAGGTTAGGTTAGGTTAGGTTAGGTTAGGTTAGGTTAGGTTAGGTTAGGTTAGGTTAGGTTAGGTTAGGTTAGGTTAGGTTAGGTTAGGTTAGGTTAGGTTAGGTTAGGTTAGGTTAGGTTAGGTTAGGTTAGGTTAGGTTAGGTTAGGTTAGGTTAGGTTAGGTTAGGTTAGGTTAGGTTAGGTTAGGTTAGGTTAGGTTAGGTTAGGTTAGGTTAGGTTAGGTTAGGTTAGGTTAGGTTAGGTTAGGTTAGGTTAGGTTAGGTTAGGTTAGGTTAGGTTAGGTTAGGTTAGGTTAGGTTAGGTTAGGTTAGGTTAGGTTAGGTTAGGTTAGGTTAGGTTAGGTTAGGTTAGGTTAGGTTAGGTTAGGTTAGGTTAGGTTAGGTTAGGTTAGGTTAGGTTAGGTTAGGTTAGGTTAGGTTAGGTTAGGTTAGGTTAGGTTAGGTTAGGTTAGGTTAGGTTAGGTTAGGTTAGGTTAGGTTAGGTTAGGTTAGGTTAGGTTAGGTTAGGTTAGGTTAGGTTAGGTTAGGTTAGGTTAGGTTAGGTTAGGTTAGGTTAGGTTAGGTTAGGTTAGGTTAGGTTAGGTTAGGTTAGGTTAGGTTAGGTTAGGTTAGGTTAGGTTAGGTTAGGTTAGGTTAGGTTAGGTTAGGTTAGGTTAGGTTAGGTTAGGTTAGGTTAGGTTAGGTTAGGTTAGGTTAGGTTAGGTTAGGTTAGGTTAGGTTAGGTTAGGTTAGGTTAGGTTAGGTTAGGTTAGGTTAGGTTAGGTTAGGTTAGGTTAGGTTAGGTTAGGTTAGGTTAGGTTAGGTTAGGTTAGGTTAGGTTAGGTTAGGTTAGGTTAGGTTAGGTTAGGTTAGGTTAGGTTAGGTTAGGTTAGGTTAGGTTAGGTTAGGTTAGGTTAGGTTAGGTTAGGTTAGGTTAGGTTAGGTTAGGTTAGGTTAGGTTAGGTTAGGTTAGGTTAGGTTAGGTTAGGTTAGGTTAGGTTAGGTTAGGTTAGGTTAGGTTAGGTTAGGTTAGGTTAGGTTAGGTTAGGTTAGGTTAGGTTAGGTTAGGTTAGGTTAGGTTAGGTTAGGTTAGGTTAGGTTAGGTTAGGTTAGGTTAGGTTAGGTTAGGTTAGGTTAGGTTAGGTTAGGTTAGGTTAGGTTAGGTTAGGTTAGGTTAGGTTAGGTTAGGTTAGGTTAGGTTAGGTTAGGTTAGGTTAGGTTAGGTTAGGTTAGGTTAGGTTAGGTTAGGTTAGGTTAGGTTAGGTTAGGTTAGGTTAGGTTAGGTTAGGTTAGGTTAGGTTAGGTTAGGTTAGGTTAGGTTAGGTTAGGTTAGGTTAGGTTAGGTTAGGTTAGGTTAGGTTAGGTTAGGTTAGGTTAGGTTAGGTTAGGTTAGGTTAGGTTAGGTTAGGTTAGGTTAGGTTAGGTTAGGTTAGGTTAGGTTAGGTTAGGTTAGGTTAGGTTAGGTTAGGTTAGGTTAGGTTAGGTTAGGTTAGGTTAGGTTAGGTTAGGTTAGGTTAGGTTAGGTTAGGTTAGGTTAGGTTAGGTTAGGTTAGGTTAGGTTAGGTTAGGTTAGGTTAGGTTAGGTTAGGTTAGGTTAGGTTAGGTTAGGTTAGGTTAGGTTAGGTTAGGTTAGGTTAGGTTAGGTTAGGTTAGGTTAGGTTAGGTTAGGTTAGGTTAGGTTAGGTTAGGTTAGGTTAGGTTAGGTTAGGTTAGGTTAGGTTAGGTTAGGTTAGGTTAGAGGTTAGGTTAGGTTAGGTTAGGTTAGGTTAGGTTAGGTTAGGTTAGGTTAGGTTAGGTTAGGTTAGGTTAGGTTAGGTTAGGTTAGGTTAGGTTAGGTTAGGTTAGGTTAGGTTAGGTTAGGTTAGGTTAGGTTAGGTTAGGTTAGGTTAGGTTAGGTTAGGTTAGGTTAGGTTAGGTTAGGTTAGGTTAGGTTAGGTTAGGTTAGGTTAGGTTAGGTTAGGTTAGGTTAGGTTAGGTTAGGTTAGGTTAGGTTAGGTTAGGTTAGGTTAGGTTAGGTTAGGTTAGGTTAGGTTAGGTTAGGTTAGGTTAGGTTAGGTTAGGTTAGGTTAGGTTAGGTTAGGTTAGGTTAGGTTAGGTTAGGTTAGGTTAGGTTAGGTTAGGTTAGGTTAGGTTAGGTTAGGTTAGGTTAGGTTAGGTTAGGTTAGGTTAGGTTAGGTTAGGTTAGGTTAGGTTAGGTTAGGTTAGGTTAGGTTAGGTTAGGTTAGGTTAGGTTAGGTTAGGTTAGGTTAGGTTAGGTTAGGTTAGGTTAGGTTAGGTTAGGTTAGGTTAGGTTAGGTTAGGTTAGGTTAGGTTAGGTTAGGTTAGGTTAGGTTAGGTTAGGTTAGGTTAGGTTAGGTTAGGTTAGGTTAGGTTAGGTTAGGTTAGGTTAGGTTAGGTTAGGTTAGGTTAGGTTAGGTTAGGTTAGGTTAGGTTAGGTTAGGTTAGGTTAGGTTAGGTTAGGTTAGGTTAGGTTAGGTTAGGTTAGGTTAGGTTAGGTTAGGTTAGGTTAGGTTAGGTTAGGTTAGGTTAGGTTAGGTTAGGTTAGGTTAGGTTAGGTTAGGTTAGGTTAGGTTAGGTTAGGTTAGGTTAGGTTAGGTTAGGTTAGGTTAGGTTAGGTTAGGTTAGGTTAGGTTAGGTTAGGTTAGGTTAGGTTAGGTTAGGTTAGGTTAGGTTAGGTTAGGTTAGGTTAGGTTAGGTTAGGTTAGGTTAGGTTAGGTTAGGTTAGGTTAGGTTAGGTTAGGTTAGGTTAGGTTAGGTTAGGTTAGGTTAGGTTAGGTTAGGTTAGGTTAGGTTAGGTTAGGTTAGGTTAGGTTAGGTTAGGTTAGGTTAGGTTAGGTTAGGTTAGGTTAGGTTAGGTTAGGTTAGGTTAGGTTAGGTTAGGTTAGGTTAGGTTAGGTTAGGTTAGGTTAGGTTAGGTTAGGTTAGGTTAGGTTAGGTTAGGTTAGGTTAGGTTAGGTTAGGTTAGGTTAGGTTAGGTTAGGTTAGGTTAGGTTAGGTTAGGTTAGGTTAGGTTAGGTTAGGTTAGGTTAGGTTAGGTTAGGTTAGGTTAGGTTAGGTTAGGTTAGGTTAGGTTAGGTTAGGTTAGGTTAGGTTAGGTTAGGTTAGGTTAGGTTAGGTTAGGTTAGGTTAGGTTAGGTTAGGTTAGGTTAGGTTAGGTTAGGTTAGGTTAGGTTAGGTTAGGTTAGGTTAGGTTAGGTTAGGTTAGGTTAGGTTAGGTTAGGTTAGGTTAGGTTAGGTTAGGTTAGGTTAGGTTAGGTTAGGTTAGGTTAGGTTAGGTTAGGTTAGGTTAGGTTAGGTTAGGTTAGGTTAGGTTAGGTTAGGTTAGGTTAGGTTAGGTTAGGTTAGGTTAGGTTAGGTTAGGTTAGGTTAGGTTAGGTTAGGTTAGGTTAGGTTAGGTTAGGTTAGGTTAGGTTAGGTTAGGTTAGGTTAGGTTAGGTTAGGTTAGGTTAGGTTAGGTTAGGTTAGGTTAGGTTAGGTTAGGTTAGGTTAGGTTAGGTTAGGTTAGGTTAGGTTAGGTTAGGTTAGGTTAGGTTAGGTTAGGTTAGGTTAGGTTAGGTTAGGTTAGGTTAGGTTAGGTTAGGTTAGGTTAGGTTAGGTTAGGTTAGGTTAGGTTAGGTTAGGTTAGGTTAGGTTAGGTTAGGTTAGGTTAGGTTAGGTTAGGTTAGGTTAGGTTAGGTTAGGTTAGGTTAGGTTAGGTTAGGTTAGGTTAGGTTAGGTTAGGTTAGGTTAGGTTAGGTTAGGTTAGGTTAGGTTAGGTTAGGTTAGGTTAGGTTAGGTTAGGTTAGGTTAGGTTAGGTTAGGTTAGGTTAGGTTAGGTTAGGTTAGGTTAGGTTAGGTTAGGTTAGGTTAGGTTAGGTTAGGTTAGGTTAGGTTAGGTTAGGTTAGGTTAGGTTAGGTTAGGTTAGGTTAGGTTAGGTTAGGTTAGGTTAGGTTAGGTTAGGTTAGGTTAGGTTAGGTTAGGTTAGGTTAGGTTAGGTTAGGTTAGGTTAGGTTAGGTTAGGTTAGGTTAGGTTAGGTTAGGTTAGGTTAGGTTAGGTTAGGTTAGGTTAGGTTAGGTTAGGTTAGGTTAGGTTAGGTTAGGTTAGGTTAGGTTAGGTTAGGTTAGGTTAGGTTAGGTTAGGTTAGGTTAGGTTAGGTTAGGTTAGGTTAGGTTAGGTTAGGTTAGGTTAGGTTAGGTTAGGTTAGGTTAGGTTAGGTTAGGTTAGGTTAGGTTAGGTTAGGTTAGGTTAGGTTAGGTTAGGTTAGGTTAGGTTAGGTTAGGTTAGGTTAGGTTAGGTTAGGTTAGGTTAGGTTAGGTTAGGTTAGGTTAGGTTAGGTTAGGTTAGGTTAGGTTAGGTTAGGTTAGGTTAGGTTAGGTTAGGTTAGGTTAGGTTAGGTTAGGTTAGGTTAGGTTAGGTTAGGTTAGGTTAGGTTAGGTTAGGTTAGGTTAGGTTAGGTTAGGTTAGGTTAGGTTAGGTTAGGTTAGGTTAGGTTAGGTTAGGTTAGGTTAGGTTAGGTTAGGTTAGGTTAGGTTAGGTTAGGTTAGGTTAGGTTAGGTTAGGTTAGGTTAGGTTAGGTTAGGTTAGGTTAGGTTAGGTTAGGTTAGGTTAGGTTAGGTTAGGTTAGGTTAGGTTAGGTTAGGTTAGGTTAGGTTAGGTTAGGTTAGGTTAGGTTAGGTTAGGTTAGGTTAGGTTAGGTTAGGTTAGGTTAGGTTAGGTTAGGTTAGGTTAGGTTAGGTTAGGTTAGGTTAGGTTAGGTTAGGTTAGGTTAGGTTAGGTTAGGTTAGGTTAGGTTAGGTTAGGTTAGGTTAGGTTAGGTTAGGTTAGGTTAGGTTAGGTTAGGTTAGGTTAGGTTAGGTTAGGTTAGGTTAGGTTAGGTTAGGTTAGGTTAGGTTAGGTTAGGTTAGGTTAGGTTAGGTTAGGTTAGGTTAGGTTAGGTTAGGTTAGGTTAGGTTAGGTTAGGTTAGGTTAGGTTAGGTTAGGTTAGGTTAGGTTAGGTTAGGTTAGGTTAGGTTAGGTTAGGTTAGGTTAGGTTAGGTTAGGTTAGGTTAGGTTAGGTTAGGTTAGGTTAGGTTAGGTTAGGTTAGGTTAGGTTAGGTTAGGTTAGGTTAGGTTAGGTTAGGTTAGGTTAGGTTAGGTTAGGTTAGGTTAGGTTAGGTTAGGTTAGGTTAGGTTAGGTTAGGTTAGGTTAGGTTAGGTTAGGTTAGGTTAGGTTAGGTTAGGTTAGGTTAGGTTAGGTTAGGTTAGGTTAGGTTAGGTTAGGTTAGGTTAGGTTAGGTTAGGTTAGGTTAGGTTAGGTTAGGTTAGGTTAGGTTAGGTTAGGTTAGGTTAGGTTAGGTTAGGTTAGGTTAGGTTAGGTTAGGTTAGGTTAGGTTAGGTTAGGTTAGGTTAGGTTAGGTTAGGTTAGGTTAGGTTAGGTTAGGTTAGGTTAGGTTAGGTTAGGTTAGGTTAGGTTAGGTTAGGTTAGGTTAGGTTAGGTTAGGTTAGGTTAGGTTAGGTTAGGTTAGGTTAGGTTAGGTTAGGTTAGGTTAGGTTAGGTTAGGTTAGGTTAGGTTAGGTTAGGTTAGGTTAGGTTAGGTTAGGTTAGGTTAGGTTAGGTTAGGTTAGGTTAGGTTAGGTTAGGTTAGGTTAGGTTAGGTTAGGTTAGGTTAGGTTAGGTTAGGTTAGGTTAGGTTAGGTTAGGTTAGGTTAGGTTAGGTTAGGTTAGGTTAGGTTAGGTTAGGTTAGGTTAGGTTAGGTTAGGTTAGGTTAGGTTAGGTTAGGTTAGGTTAGGTTAGGTTAGGTTAGGTTAGGTTAGGTTAGGTTAGGTTAGGTTAGGTTAGGTTAGGTTAGGTTAGGTTAGGTTAGGTTAGGTTAGGTTAGGTTAGGTTAGGTTAGGTTAGGTTAGGTTAGGTTAGGTTAGGTTAGGTTAGGTTAGGTTAGGTTAGGTTAGGTTAGGTTAGGTTAGGTTAGGTTAGGTTAGGTTAGGTTAGGTTAGG
>CATOQK020000014.1:0-89430 GCA_951802675.2 Boloria euphrosyne
AACCTAACCTAACCTAACCTAACCTAACCTAACCTAACCTAACCTAACCTAACCTAACCTAACCTAACCTAACCTAACCTAACCTAACCTAACCTAACCTAACCTAACCTAACCTAACCTAACCTAACCTCACCTAACCTAACCTAACCTAACCTAACCTAACCTAACCTAACCTAACCTAACCTAACCTAACCTAACCTAACCTAACCTAACCTAACCTAACCTAACCTAACCTAACCTAACCTAACCTAACCTAACCTAACCTAACCTAACCTAACCTAACCTAACCTAACCTAACCTAACCTAACCTAACCTAACCTAACCTAACCTAACCTAACCTAACCTAACCTAACCTAACCTAACCTAACCTAACCTAACCTAACCTAACCTAACCTAACCTAACCTAACCTAACCTAACCTAACCTAACCTAACCTAACCTAACCTAACCTAACCTAACCTAACCTAACCTAACCTAACCTAACCTAACCTAACCTAACCTAACCTAACCTAACCTAACCTAACCTAACCTAACCTAACCTAACCTAACCTAACCTAACCTAACCTAACCTAACCTAACCTAACCTAACCTAACCTAACCTAACCTAACCTAACCTAACCTAACCTAACCTAACCTAACCTAACCTAACCTAACCTAACCTAACCTAACCTAACCTAACCTAACCTAACCTAACCTAACCTAACCTAACCTAACCTAACCTAACCTAACCTAACCTAACCTAACCTAACCTAACCTAACCTAACCTAACCTAACCTAACCTAACCTAACCTAACCTAACCTAACCTAACCTAACCTAACCTAACCTAACCTAACCTAACCTAACCTAACCTAACCTAACCTAACCTAACCTAACCTAACCTAACCTAACCTAACCTAACCTAACCTAACCTAACCTAACCTAACCTAACCTAACCTAACCTAACCTAACCTAACCTAACCTAACCTAACCTAACCTAACCTAACCTAACCTAACCTAACCTAACCTAACCTAACCTAACCTAACCTAACCTAACCTAACCTAACCTAACCTAACCTAACCTAACCTAACCTAACCTAACCTAACCTAACCTAACCTAACCTAACCTAACCTAACCTAACCTAACCTAACCTAACCTAACCTAACCTAACCTAACCTAACCTAACCTAACCTAACCTAACCTAACCTAACCTAACCTAACCTAACCTAACCTAACCTAACCTAACCTAACCTAACCTAACCTAACCTAACCTAACCTAACCTAACCTAACCTAACCTAACCTAACCTAACCTAACCTAACCTAACCTAACCTAACCTAACCTAACCTAACCTAACCTAACCTAACCTAACCTAACCTAACCTAACCTAACCTAACCTAACCTAACCTAACCTAACCTAACCTAACCTAACCTAACCTAACCTAACCTAACCTAACCTAACCTAACCTAACCTAACCTAACCTAACCTAACCTAACCTAACCTAACCTAACCTAACCTAACCTAACCTAACCTAACCTAACCTAACCTAACCTAACCTAACCTAACCTAACCTAACCTAACCTAACCTAACCTAACCTAACCTAACCTAACCTAACCTAACCTAACCTAACCTAACCTAACCTAACCTAACCTAACCTAACCTAACCTAACCTAACCTAACCTAACCTAACCTAACCTAACCTAACCTAACCTAACCTAACCTAACCTAACCTAACCTAACCTAACCTAACCTAACCTAACCTAACCTAACCTAACCTAACCTAACCTAACCTAACCTAACCTAACCTAACCTAACCTAACCTAACCTAACCTAACCTAACCTAACCTAACCTAACCTAACCTAACCTAACCTAACCTAACCTAACCTAACCTAACCTAACCTAACCTAACCTAACCTAACCTAACCTAACCTAACCTAACCTAACCTAACCTAACCTAACCTAACCTAACCTAACCTAACCTAACCTAACCTAACCTAACCTAACCTAACCTAACCTAACCTAACCTAACCTAACCTAACCTAACCTAACCTAACCTAACCTAACCTAACCTAACCTAACCTAACCTAACCTAACCTAACCTAACCTAACCTAACCTAACCTAACCTAACCTAACCTAACCTAACCTAACCTAACCTAACCTAACCTAACCTAACCTAACCTAACCTAACCTAACCTAACCTAACCTAACCTAACCTAACCTAACCTAACCTAACCTAACCTAACCTAACCTAACCTAACCTAACCTAACCTAACCTAACCTAACCTAACCTAACCTAACCTAACCTAACCTAACCTAACCTAACCTAACCTAACCTAACCTAACCTAACCTAACCTAACCTAACCTAACCTAACCTAACCTAACCTAACCTAACCTAACCTAACCTAACCTAACCTAACCTAACCTAACCTAACCTAACCTAACCTAACCTAACCTAACCTAACCTAACCTAACCTAACCTAACCTAACCTAACCTAACCTAACCTAACCTAACCTAACCTAACCTAACCTAACCTAACCTAACCTAACCTAACCTAACCTAACCTAACCTAACCTAACCTAACCTAACCTAACCTAACCTAACCTAACCTAACCTAACCTAACCTAACCTAACCTAACCTAACCTAACCTAACCTAACCTAACCTAACCTAACCTAACCTAACCTAACCTAACCTAACCTAACCTAACCTAACCTAACCTAACCTAACCTAACCTAACCTAACCTAACCTAACCTAACCTAACCTAACCTAACCTAACCTAACCTAACCTAACCTAACCTAACCTAACCTAACCTAACCTAACCTAACCTAACCTAACCTAACCTAACCTAACCTAACCTAACCTAACCTAACCTAACCTAACCTAACCTAACCTAACCTAACCTAACCTAACCTAACCTAACCTAACCTAACCTAACCTAACCTAACCTAACCTAACCTAACCTAACCTAACCTAACCTAACCTAACCTAACCTAACCTAACCTAACCTAACCTAACCTAACCTAACCTAACCTAACCTAACCTAACCTAACCTAACCTAACCTAACCTAACCTAACCTAACCTAACCTAACCTAACCTAACCTAACCTAACCTAACCTAACCTAACCTAACCTAACCTAACCTAACCTAACCTAACCTAACCTAACCTAACCTAACCTAACCTAACCTAACCTAACCTAACCTAACCTAACCTAACCTAACCTAACCTAACCTAACCTAACCTAACCTAACCTAACCTAACCTAACCTAACCTAACCTAACCTAACCTAACCTAACCTAACCTAACCTAACCTAACCTAACCTAACCTAACCTAACCTAACCTAACCTAACCTAACCTAACCTAACCTAACCTAACCTAACCTAACCTAACCTAACCTAACCTAACCTAACCTAACCTAACCTAACCTAACCTAACCTAACCTAACCTAACCTAACCTAACCTAACCTAACCTAACCTAACCTAACCTAACCTAACCTAACCTAACCTAACCTAACCTAACCTAACCTAACCTAACCTAACCTAACCTAACCTAACCTAACCTAACCTAACCTAACCTAACCTAACCTAACCTAACCTAACCTAACCTAACCTAACCTAACCTAACCTAACCTAACCTAACCTAACCTAACCTAACCTAACCTAACCTAACCTAACCTAACCTAACCTAACCTAACCTAACCTAACCTAACCTAACCTAACCTAACCTAACCTAACCTAACCTAACCTAACCTAACCTAACCTAACCTAACCTAACCTAACCTAACCTAACCTAACCTAACCTAACCTAACCTAACCTAACCTAACCTAACCTAACCTAACCTAACCTAACCTAACCTAACCTAACCTAACCTAACCTAACCTAACCTAACCTAACCTAACCTAACCTAACCTAACCTAACCTAACCTAACCTAACCTAACCTAACCTAACCTAACCTAACCTAACCTAACCTAACCTAACCTAACCTAACCTAACCTAACCTAACCTAACCTAACCTAACCTAACCTAACCTAACCTAACCTAACCTAACCTAACCTAACCTAACCTAACCTAACCTAACCTAACCTAACCTAACCTAACCTAACCTAACCTAACCTAACCTAACCTAACCTAACCTAACCTAACCTAACCTAACCTAACCTAACCTAACCTAACCTAACCTAACCTAACCTAACCTAACCTAACCTAACCTAACCTAACCTAACCTAACCTAACCTAACCTAACCTAACCTAACCTAACCTAACCTAACCTAACCTAACCTAACCTAACCTAACCTAACCTAACCTAACCTAACCTAACCTAACCTAACCTAACCTAACCTAACCTAACCTAACCTAACCTAACCTAACCTAACCTAACCTAACCTAACCTAACCTAACCTAACCTAACCTAACCTAACCTAACCTAACCTAACCTAACCTAACCTAACCTAACCTAACCTAACCTAACCTAACCTAACCTAACCTAACCTAACCTAACCTAACCTAACCTAACCTAACCTAACCTAACCTAACCTAACCTAACCTAACCTAACCTAACCTAACCTAACCTAACCTAACCTAACCTAACCTAACCTAACCTAACCTAACCTAACCTAACCTAACCTAACCTAACCTAACCTAACCTAACCTAACCTAACCTAACCTAACCTAACCTAACCTAACCTAACCTAACCTAACCTAACCTAACCTAACCTAACCTAACCTAACCTAACCTAACCTAACCTAACCTAACCTAACCTAACCTAACCTAACCTAACCTAACCTAACCTAACCTAACCTAACCTAACCTAACCTAACCTAACCTAACCTAACCTAACCTAACCTAACCTAACCTAACCTAACCTAACCTAACCTAACCTAACCTAACCTAACCTAACCTAACCTAACCTAACCTAACCTAACCTAACCTAACCTAACCTAACCTAACCTAACCTAACCTAACCTAACCTAACCTAACCTAACCTAACCTAACCTAACCTAACCTAACCTAACCTAACCTAACCTAACCTAACCTAACCTAACCTAACCTAACCTAACCTAACCTAACCTAACCTAACCTAACCTAACCTAACC
Source organism: Boloria euphrosyne (assembly GCA_951802675.2). Classification (NCBI taxonomy): domain Eukaryota; kingdom Metazoa; phylum Arthropoda; class Insecta; order Lepidoptera; family Nymphalidae; genus Boloria; species Boloria euphrosyne. Next base: position 5,080 of record CATOQK020000014.1, read on the forward strand.
TAACCTAACCTAACCTAACCTAACCTAACCTAACCTAACCTAACCTAACCTAACCTAACCTAACCTAACCTAACCTAACCTAACCTAACCTAACCTAACCTAACCTAACCTAACCTAACCTAACCTAACCTAACCTAACCTAACCTAACCTAACCTAACCTAACCTAACCTAACCTAACCTAACCTAACCTAACCTAACCTAACCTAACCTAACCTAACCTAACCTAACCTAACCTAACCTAACCTAACCTAACCTAACCTAACCTAACCTAACCTAACCTAACCTAACCTAACCTAACCTAACCTAACCTAACCTAACCTAACCTAACCTAACCTAACCTAACCTAACCTAACCTAACCTAACCTAACCTAACCTAACCTAACCTAACCTAACCTAACCTAACCTAACCTAACCTAACCTAACCTAACCTAACCTAACCTAACCTAACCTAACCTAACCTAACCTAACCTAACCTAACCTAACCTAACCTAACCTAACCTAACCTAACCTAACCTAACCTAACCTAACCTAACCTAACCTAACCTAACCTAACCTAACCTAACCTAACCTAACCTAACCTAACCTAACCTAACCTAACCTAACCTAACCTAACCTAACCTAACCTAACCTAACCTAACCTAACCTAACCTAACCTAACCTAACCTAACCTAACCTAACCTAACCTAACCTAACCTAACCTAACCTAACCTAACCTAACCTAACCTAACCTAACCTAACCTAACCTAACCTAACCTAACCTAACCTAACCTAACCTAACCTAACCTAACCTAACCTAACCTAACCTAACCTAACCTAACCTAACCTAACCTAACCTAACCTAACCTAACCTAACCTAACCTAACCTAACCTAACCTAACCTAACCTAACCTAACCTAACCTAACCTAACCTAACCTAACCTAACCTAACCTAACCTAACCTAACCTAACCTAACCTAACCTAACCTAACCTAACCTAACCTAACCTAACCTAACCTAACCTAACCTAACCTAACCTAACCTAACCTAACCTAACCTAACCTAACCTAACCTAACCTAACCTAACCTAACCTAACCTAACCTAACCTAACCTAACCTAACCTAACCTAACCTAACCTAACCTAACCTAACCTAACCTAACCTAACCTAACCTAACCTAACCTAACCTAACCTAACCTAACCTAACCTAACCTAACCTAACCTAACCTAACCTAACCTAACCTAACCTAACCTAACCTAACCTAACCTAACCTAACCTAACCTAACCTAACCTAACCTAACCTAACCTAACCTAACCTAACCTAACCTAACCTAACCTAACCTAACCTAACCTAACCTAACCTAACCTAACCTAACCTAACCTAACCTAACCTAACCTAACCTAACCTAACCTAACCTAACCTAACCTAACCTAACCTAACCTAACCTAACCTAACCTAACCTAACCTAACCTAACCTAACCTAACCTAACCTAACCTAACCTAACCTAACCTAACCTAACCTAACCTAACCTAACCTAACCTAACCTAACCTAACCTAACCTAACCTAACCTAACCTAACCTAACCTAACCTAACCTAACCTAACCTAACCTAACCTAACCTAACCTAACCTAACCTAACCTAACCTAACCTAACCTAACCTAACCTAACCTAACCTAACCTAACCTAACCTAACCTAACCTAACCTAACCTAACCTAACCTAACCTAACCTAACCTAACCTAACCTAACCTAACCTAACCTAACCTAACCTAACCTAACCTAACCTAACCTAACCTAACCTAACCTAACCTAACCTAACCTAACCTAACCTAACCTAACCTAACCTAACCTAACCTAACCTAACCTAACCTAACCTAACCTAACCTAACCTAACCTAACCTAACCTAACCTAACCTAACCTAACCTAACCTAACCTAACCTAACCTAACCTAACCTAACCTAACCTAACCTAACCTAACCTAACCTAACCTAACCTAACCTAACCTAACCTAACCTAACCTAACCTAACCTAACCTAACCTAACCTAACCTAACCTAACCTAACCTAACCTAACCTAACCTAACCTAACCTAACCTAACCTAACCTAACCTAACCTAACCTAACCTAACCTAACCTAACCTAACCTAACCTAACCTAACCTAACCTAACCTAACCTAACCTAACCTAACCTAACCTAACCTAACCTAACCTAACCTAACCTAACCTAACCTAACCTAACCTAACCTAACCTAACCTAACCTAACCTAACCTAACCTAACCTAACCTAACCTAACCTAACCTAACCTAACCTAACCTAACCTAACCTAACCTAACCTAACCTAACCTAACCTAACCTAACCTAACCTAACCTAACCTAACCTAACCTAACCTAACCTAACCTAACCTAACCTAACCTAACCTAACCTAACCTAACCTAACCTAACCTAACCTAACCTAACCTAACCTAACCTAACCTAACCTAACCTAACCTAACCTAACCTAACCTAACCTAACCTAACCTAACCTAACCTAACCTAACCTAACCTAACCTAACCTAACCTAACCTAACCTAACCTAACCTAACCTAACCTAACCTAACCTAACCTAACCTAACCTAACCTAACCTAACCTAACCTAACCTAACCTAACCTAACCTAACCTAACCTAACCTAACCTAACCTAACCTAACCTAACCTAACCTAACCTAACCTAACCTAACCTAACCTAACCTAACCTAACCTAACCTAACCTAACCTAACCTAACCTAACCTAACCTAACCTAACCTAACCTAACCTAACCTAACCTAACCTAACCTAACCTAACCTAACCTAACCTAACCTAACCTAACCTAACCTAACCTAACCTAACCTAACCTAACCTAACCTAACCTAACCTAACCTAACCTAACCTAACCTAACCTAACCTAACCTAACCTAACCTAACCTAACCTAACCTAACCTAACCTAACCTAACCTAACCTAACCTAACCTAACCTAACCTAACCTAACCTAACCTAACCTAACCTAACCTAACCTAACCTAACCTAACCTAACCTAACCTAACCTAACCTAACCTAACCTAACCTAACCTAACCTAACCTAACCTAACCTAACCTAACCTAACCTAACCTAACCTAACCTAACCTAACCTAACCTAACCTAACCTAACCTAACCTAACCTAACCTAACCTAACCTAACCTAACCTAACCTAACCTAACCTAACCTAACCTAACCTAACCTAACCTAACCTAACCTAACCTAACCTAACCTAACCTAACCTAACCTAACCTAACCTAACCTAACCTAACCTAACCTAACCTAACCTAACCTAACCTAACCTAACCTAACCTAACCTAACCTAACCTAACCTAACCTAACCTAACCTAACCTAACCTAACCTAACCTAACCTAACCTAACCTAACCTAACCTAACCTAACCTAACCTAACCTAACCTAACCTAACCTAACCTAACCTAACCTAACCTAACCTAACCTAACCTAACCTAACCTAACCTAACCTAACCTAACCTAACCTAACCTAACCTAACCTAACCTAACCTAACCTAACCTAACCTAACCTAACCTAACCTAACCTAACCTAACCTAACCTAACCTAACCTAACCTAACCTAACCTAACCTAACCTAACCTAACCTAACCTAACCTAACCTAACCTAACCTAACCTAACCTAACCTAACCTAACCTAACCTAACCTAACCTAACCTAACCTAACCTAACCTAACCTAACCTAACCTAACCTAACCTAACCTAACCTAACCTAACCTAACCTAACCTAACCTAACCTAACCTAACCTAACCTAACCTAACCTAACCTAACCTAACCTAACCTAACCTAACCTAACCTAACCTAACCTAACCTAACCTAACCTAACCTAACCTAACCTAACCTAACCTAACCTAACCTAACCTAACCTAACCTAACCTAACCTAACCTAACCTAACCTAACCTAACCTAACCTAACCTAACCTAACCTAACCTAACCTAACCTAACCTAACCTAACCTAACCTAACCTAACCTAACCTAACCTAACCTAACCTAACCTAACCTAACCTAACCTAACCTAACCTAACCTAACCTAACCTAACCTAACCTAACCTAACCTAACCTAACCTAACCTAACCTAACCTAACCTAACCTAACCTAACCTAACCTAACCTAACCTAACCTAACCTAACCTAACCTAACCTAACCTAACCTAACCTAACCTAACCTAACCTAACCTAACCTAACCTAACCTAACCTAACCTAACCTAACCTAACCTAACCTAACCTAACCTAACCTAACCTAACCTAACCTAACCTAACCTAACCTAACCTAACCTAACCTAACCTAACCTAACCTAACCTAACCTAACCTAACCTAACCTAACCTAACCTAACCTAACCTAACCTAACCTAACCTTTTTTTTTTTTTTTTTTTTTTTTTTTTTTTTTTTTTTTTATAGTTGGGAAACCCTGTTACGGGTACCCCCGACTTCCCCTGGGGGTTATGTGGTGACTCTCCGGACGCATCCGGCATACCCACTAAAACCCAACTCCCAAACCCCTGCCGCCATGAATGGGACGCCACGGGATCGCTTTCGCATACAACCGCGACGCCCCGACGGTTGGCCGAAGCCACCAACATGAGACCGCCCTGAAAAGGGCAGCCCCAATATGGGAAGAATTTACAACCAAACGGACTGCTCCGAAGTCCACCCCGACCATCCACAGGCCAGAGAGTCCCTGGAACAGCCCCAAAAAACCACGACAGCAGGAGAAGAGGATGCGGCAACGCCGACACTCCCCCTCCCCCGCCTGAACTCAACCACAGAGGGTGGGGAGAATTGTGAATTCCACCCACCCCCCGCAGCCCAGCCCCACCAGCACCGAGTCCTCCCCGACCACCCACTGGCCAAAGAGTCCCCGGTGCGAACCTAAACACCGCCCACAAGTGGGCCCCTGCAAAAATAAGCGGTGCCTAAGATCCTACTAAGCGCAGAACCCTAGGCACCTAAAACCTCCCACCCAACAAGGTTGGGCAAACTACCCCAAAGGACCGCAGGGGGCAAGGATGCGACAACGCCGACACTCCCTGCCCCCCGCGACCCACCCCACCAGAATGGCCACCAAAGGCCCCCACCGGCGGGGCCGCTCCCAGTCCACTCTGATAACAGCAGAGAAGTACCCGGAGCGGCCCCGACCATACCCCAAGACACCGCCCACCGAAGTGGGCTACCACTACCAAACGGCTGCAGAGGACAGGGAGAACGGCGCACCGTAATACCGAGTCTCCTCTTCCTCTGCAGCCCCACCGCCTCCGCCATCTTACGCTGGCGGCCACGTCAGGCCGCGGGGGATAGGGCGAGCGGCGCACCGCAATACCGGCACTCCTCTCCCCCCGCGGTCTCCCTACCGTCGGCCCACCCTCTGCCACAGATGGGCCGACCTACATCACCAGTTGCGGGACCGCCCTCCACACTAGACAGTCCCGCCCCCAGTCGCCTACCCGTCGAGCTAGTCCCGACGGGAGGCCCGCGCAGTGCCTCCAACCGGGGTCTGTCGGCCAGAGACACCACGCCTTCCACCAAACGGGCCGAGGTGCCCACCTGGCACCCCACCCTAAAAACCCCCCCACCCCTGGCTGTTGGTCCGCGGTGGGAAATAAATTTCCCACTACCACCTGCAATGCGTTGGGCCCAACAGAGTAGGCAGCTCAGCTCTGCCCACTCCGTTGGACCCAACGCACTGCAGGTGGCGTCCCTCCCATCCGCCAACGGGAGGACGCGCCCGGTAGGAGTCAGCCTCTCCCCCGAGAAAATGTGGGTCGAATTTTCCCACCGCCTTTCGACAGTAGTACTCATTCTTATACTGCCCCAGCAGTCTACACGTCACAGTTGAACTTTCCGGCTAGTCTTACGAATTAGTGGAGTTTAAGGGTGGTCGTCCACCTCCGCGAGTGCCCGGCAGCCATCTAACACCCACTACAGGCCCATCTGATGCTGTCCCTTCGATGCTACCCGCACCGGTCCGATTTGGCAACCCCGGCGTCCCACCATCATGCGGTCCCCACCATCATTCCGGTACAGGCAGATCGAACAACAACAGCCTTCGATCCGAATTAGCAGGCGAATCTAGTTCCCGGCCAACCTTCGGCTTCCAACTACCCACCGACTTTCTCAGACTTATCGACCGGCCGTACTAGTTCGCCTGTCGTTCCTACTTGCCCACCGCAACGCGACGGAAGCGGCAGACTTTCGGAAACACCATACAAGTTGCTCTTACACCCGAAGGCGCAATCGCAATTATCGATCATACCTCGTGTCCAGGTTTACCCCGGTCACAAGTGTAATCTCGAACACGCCACAGTACGCTCTCACACCTCCCCCCCGGCCTGCGGAGGAAGGCGCAATCGCGTGAGTTGCCCGTTCCCGCACCCCTCTCCCCCGGCCTGCGGGGAGTGGGGCGCGTTCACAGACCCGACCCGCAGTCCGCGTCAGGGCGTCCCCCGTCGCGGTACTACGCTCGGCCACAGCGGTCCGCTATACTCACTCACTATTCTATCAGGCGTCCCCGACGGAGATAGTAAGCTTTCTAACATTCCACCAATGGCTCGTATCCCCCCCCAAATGTGCGGGAAGGGTTGTACTCGCCATTAACCACTGACCCCGAACACATATTAAATTATAAATTGCATTCGGACCGGGACGCGAACCCGGGACCTAGTGCGTGTGGTCGTACATTGCTCACCACTACGCCAACTAGGCCGTCATAAATGTGGGTCGAATTTTCCCACCGCCTTTCGACAGTAGTACTCATTCTTATACTGCCCCAGCAGTCTACACATCACAGTTGAACTTTCCGGCTAGTCTTACGAATTAGTGGAGTTTAAGGGTGGTCGTCCACCTCCGCGAGTGCCCGGCAGCCATCTAACACCCACTACAGGCCCATCTGATGCTGTCCCTTCGATGCTACCCGCACCGGTCCGATTTGGCAACCCCGGCGTCCCACCATCATGCGGTCCCCACCATCATTCCGGTACGGGCAGATCGAACAACAACAGCCTTCGATCCGAATTAGCAGGCGAATCTAGTTCCCGGCCAACCTTCGGCTTCCAACTACCCACCGACTTTCTCAGACTTATCGACCGGCCGTACTAGTTCGCCTGTTGTTCCTACTTGCCCACCGCAACGCGACGGAAGCGGCAGACTTTCGGAAACACCATACAAGTTGCTCTTACACCCGAAGGCGCAATCGCAATTATCGATCATACCTCGTGTCCAGGTTTACCCCGGTCACAAGTGTAATCTCGAACACGCCACAGTACGCTCTCACACCTCCCCCCCGGCCTGCGGAGGAAGGCGCAATCGCGTGAGTTTTGCCCGTTCCCGCACCCCTCTCCCCCGGCCTGCGGGGAGTGGGGCGCGTTCACAGACCCGACCCGCAGTCCGCGTCAGGGCGTCCCCCGTCGCGGTACTACGCTCGGCCACAGCGGTCCGCTATACTCACTCACTATTCTATCAGGCGTCCCCGACGGAGATAGTAAGCTTTCTAACATTCCACCAATGGCTCGTATCCCCCCCCAAATGTGCGGGAAGGGTTGTACTCGCCATTAACCACTGACCCCGAACACATATTAAATTATAAATTGCATTCGGACCGGGACGCGAACCCGGGACCTAGTGCGTGTGGTCGTACATTGCTCACCACTACGCCAACTAGGCCGTCAAATGTGGGTCGAATTTTCCCACCGCCTTTCGACAGTAGTACTCATTCTTATACTGCCCCAGCAGTCTACACGTCACAGTTGAACTTTCCGGCTAGTCTTACGAATTAGTGGAGTTTAAGGGTGGTCGTCCACCTCCGCGAGTGCCCGGCAGCCATCTAACACCCACTACAGGCCCATCTGATGCTGTCCCTTCGATGCTACCCGCACCGGTCCGATTTGGCAACCCCGGCGTCCCACCATCATGCGGTCCCCACCATCATTCCGGTACAGGCAGATCGAACAACAACAGCCTTCGATCCGAATTAGCAGGCGAATCTAGTTCCCGGCCAACCTTCGGCTTCCAACTACCCACCGACTTTCTCAGACTTATCGACCGGCCGTACTAGTTCGCCTGTCGTTCCTACTTGCCCACCGCAACGCGACGGAAGCGGCAGACTTTCGGAAACACCATACAAGTTGCTCTTACACCCGAAGGCGCAATCGCAATTATCGATCATACCTCGTGTCCAGGTTTACCCCGGTCACAAGTGTAATCTCGAACACGCCACAGTACGCTCTCACACCTCCCCCCCGGCCTGCGGAGGAAGGCGCAATCGCGTGAGTTGCCCGTTCCCGCACCCCTCTCCCCCGGCCTGCGGGGAGTGGGGCGCGTTCACAGACCCGACCCGCAGTCCGCGTCAGGGCGTCCCCCGTCGCGGTACTACGCTCGGCCACAGCGGTCCGCTATACTCACTCACTATTCTATCAGGCGTCCCCGACGGAGATAGTAAGCTTTCTAACATTCCACCAATGGCTCGTATCCCCCCCCAAATGTGCGGGAAGGGTTGTACTCGCCATTAACCACTGACCCCGAACACATATTAAATTATAAATTGCATTCGGACCGGGACGCGAACCCGGGACCTAGTGCGTGTGGTCGTACATTGCTCACCACTACGCCAACTAGGCCGTCAACCTAACCTAACCTAACCTAACCTAACCTAACCTAACCTAACCTAACCTAACCTAACCTAACCTAACCTAACCTAACCTAACCTAACCTAACCTAACCTAACCTAACCTAACCTAACCTAACCTAACCTAACCTAACCTAACCTAACCTAACCTAACCTAACCTAACCTAACCTAACCTAACCTAACCTAACCTAACCTAACCTAACCTAACCTAACCTAACCTAACCTAACCTAACCTAACCTAACCTAACCTAACCTAACCTAACCTAACCTAACCTAACCTAACCTAACCTAACCTAACCTAACCTAACCTAACCTAACCTAACCTAACCTAACCTAACCTAACCTAACCTAACCTAACCTAACCTAACCTAACCTAACCTAACCTAACCTAACCTAACCTAACCTAACCTAACCTAACCTAACCTAACCTAACCTAACCTAACCTAACCTAACCTAACCTAACCTAACCTAACCTAACCTAACCTAACCTAACCTAACCTAACCTAACCTAACCTAACCTAACCTAACCTAACCTAACCTAACCTAACCTAACCTAACCTAACCTAACCTAACCTAACCTAACCTAACCTAACCTAACCTAACCTAACCTAACCTAACCTAACCTAACCTAACCTAACCTAACCTAACCTAACCTAACCTAACCTAACCTAACCTAACCTAACCTAACCTAACCTAACCTAACCTAACCTAACCTAACCTAACCTAACCTAACCTAACCTAACCTAACCTAACCTAACCTAACCTAACCTAACCTAACCTAACCTAACCTAACCTAACCTAACCTAACCTAACCTAACCTAACCTAACCTAACCTAACCTAACCTAACCTAACCTAACCTAACCTAACCTAACCTAACCTAACCTAACCTAACCTAACCTAACCTAACCTAACCTAACCTAACCTAACCTAACCTAACCTAACCTAACCTAACCTAACCTAACCTAACCTAACCTAACCTAACCTAACCTAACCTAACCTAACCTAACCTAACCTAACCTAACCTAACCTAACCTAACCTAACCTAACCTAACCTAACCTAACCTAACCTAACCTAACCTAACCTAACCTAACCTAACCTAACCTAACCTAACCTAACCTAACCTAACCTAACCTAACCTAACCTAACCTAACCTAACCTAACCTAACCTAACCTAACCTAACCTAACCTAACCTAACCTAACCTAACCTAACCTAACCTAACCTAACCTAACCTAACCTAACCTAACCTAACCTAACCTAACCTAACCTAACCTAACCTAACCTAACCTAACCTAACCTAACCTAACCTAACCTAACCTAACCTAACCTAACCTAACCTAACCTAACCTAACCTAACCTAACCTAACCTAACCTAACCTAACCTAACCTAACCTAACCTAACCTAACCTAACCTAACCTAACCTAACCTAACCTAACCTAACCTAACCTAACCTAACCTAACCTAACCTAACCTAACCTAACCTAACCTAACCTAACCTAACCTAACCTAACCTAACCTAACCTAACCTAACCTAACCTAACCTAACCTAACCTAACCTAACCTAACCTAACCTAACCTAACCTAACCTAACCTAACCTAACCTAACCTAACCTAACCTAACCTAACCTAACCTAACCTAACCTAACCTAACCTAACCTAACCTAACCTAACCTAACCTAACCTAACCTAACCTAACCTAACCTAACCTAACCTAACCTAACCTAACCTAACCTAACCTAACCTAACCTAACCTAACCTAACCTAACCTAACCTAACCTAACCTAACCTAACCTAACCTAACCTAACCTAACCTAACCTAACCTAACCTAACCTAACCTAACCTAACCTAACCTAACCTAACCTAACCTAACCTAACCTAACCTAACCTAACCTAACCTAACCTAACCTAACCTAACCTAACCTAACCTAACCTAACCTAACCTAACCTAACCTAACCTAACCTAACCTAACCTAACCTAACCTAACCTAACCTAACCTAACCTAACCTAACCTAACCTAACCTAACCTAACCTAACCTAACCTAACCTAACCTAACCTAACCTAACCTAACCTAACCTAACCTAACCTAACCTAACCTAACCTAACCTAACCTAACCTAACCTAACCTAACCTAACCTAACCTAACCTAACCTAACCTAACCTAACCTAACCTAACCTAACCTAACCTAACCTAACCTAACCTAACCTAACCTAACCTAACCTAACCTAACCTAACCTAACCTAACCTAACCTAACCTAACCTAACCTAACCTAACCTAACCTAACCTAACCTAACCTAACCTAACCTAACCTAACCTAACCTAACCTAACCTAACCTAACCTAACCTAACCTAACCTAACCTAACCTAACCTAACCTAACCTAACCTAACCTAACCTAACCTAACCTAACCTAACCTAACCTAACCTAACCTAACCTAACCTAACCTAACCTAACCTAACCTAACCTAACCTAACCTAACCTAACCTAACCTAACCTAACCTAACCTAACCTAACCTAACCTAACCTAACCTAACCTAACCTAACCTAACCTAACCTAACCTAACCTAACCTAACCTAACCTAACCTAACCTAACCTAACCTAACCTAACCTAACCTAACCTAACCTAACCTAACCTAACCTAACCTAACCTAACCTAACCTAACCTAACCTAACCTAACCTAACCTAACCTAACCTAACCTAACCTAACCTAACCTAACCTAACCTAACCTAACCTAACCTAACCTAACCTAACCTAACCTAACCTAACCTAACCTAACCTAACCTAACCTAACCTAACCTAACCTAACCTAACCTAACCTAACCTAACCTAACCTAACCTAACCTAACCTAACCTAACCTAACCTAACCTAACCTAACCTAACCTAACCTAACCTAACCTAACCTAACCTAACCTAACCTAACCTAACCTAACCTAACCTAACCTAACCTAACCTAACCTAACCTAACCTAACCTAACCTAACCTAACCTAACCTAACCTAACCTAACCTAACCTAACCTAACCTAACCTAACCTAACCTAACCTAACCTAACCTAACCTAACCTAACCTAACCTAACCTAACCTAACCTAACCTAACCTAACCTAACCTAACCTAACCTAACCTAACCTAACCTAACCTAACCTAACCTAACCTAACCTAACCTAACCTAACCTAACCTAACCTAACCTAACCTAACCTAACCTAACCTAACCTAACCTAACCTAACCTAACCTAACCTAACCTAACCTAACCTAACCTAACCTAACCTAACCTAACCTAACCTAACCTAACCTAACCTAACCTAACCTAACCTAACCTAACCTAACCTAACCTAACCTAACCTAACCTAACCTAACCTAACCTAACCTAACCTAACCTAACCTAACCTAACCTAACCTAACCTAACCTAACCTAACCTAACCTAACCTAACCTAACCTAACCTAACCTAACCTAACCTAACCTAACCTAACCTAACCTAACCTAACCTAACCTAACCTAACCTAACCTAACCTAACCTAACCTAACCTAACCTAACCTAACCTAACCTAACCTAACCTAACCTAACCTAACCTAACCTAACCTAACCTAACCTAACCTAACCTAACCTAACCTAACCTAACCTAACCTAACCTAACCTAACCTAACCTAACCTAACCTAACCTAACCTAACCTAACCTAACCTAACCTAACCTAACCTAACCTAACCTAACCTAACCTAACCTAACCTAACCTAACCTAACCTAACCTAACCTAACCTAACCTAACCTAACCTAACCTAACCTAACCTAACCTAACCTAACCTAACCTAACCTAACCTAACCTTTTTTTTTTTTTTTTTTTTTTTTTTTTTATAGTTGGGAAACCCTGTTACGGGTACCCCCGACTTCCCCTGGGGGTTATGTGGTGACTCTCCGGACGCATCCGGCATACCCACTAAAACCCAACTCCCAAACCCCTGCCGCCATGAATGGGACGCCACGGGATCGCTTTCGCATACAACCGCGACGCCCCGACGGTTGGCCGAAGCCACCAACATGAGGCCGCCCTGAAAAGGGCAGCCCCAATATGGGAAGAATTTACAACCATAACGGACTGCTCCGAAGTCCACCCCGACCATCCACAGGCCAGAGAGTCCCTGGAACAGCCCCAAAAAACCACGACAGCAGGAGAAGAGGATGCGGCAACGCCGACACTCCCCCTCCCCCGCCTGAACTCAACCACAGAGGGTGGGGAGAATTGTGAATTCCACCCACCCCCCGCAGCCCAGCCCCACCAGCACCGAGTCCTCCCCGACCACCCACTGGCCAAAGAGTCCCCGGTGCGAACCTAAACACCGCCCACAAGTGGGCCCCTGCAAAAATAAGCGGTGCCTAAGATCCTACTAAGCGCAGAACCCTAGGCACCTAAAACCTCCCACCCAACAAGGTTGGGCAAACTACCCCAAAGGACCGCAGGGGGCAAGGATGCGACAACGCCGACACTCCCTGCCCCCCGCGACCCACCCCACCAGAATGGCCACCAAAGGCCCCCACCGGCGGGGCCGCTCCCAGTCCACTCTGATAACAGCAGAGAAGTACCCGGAGCGGCCCCGACCATACCCCAAGACACCGCCCACCGAAGTGGGCTACCACTACCAAACGGCTGCAGAGGACAGGGAGAACGGCGCACCGTAATACCGAGTCTCCTCTTCCTCTGCAGCCCCACCGCCTCCGCCATCTTACGCTGGCGGCCACGTCAGGCCGCGGGGGATAGGGCGAGCGGCGCACCGCAATACCGGCACTCCTCTCCCCCCGCGGTCTCCCTACCGTCGGCCCACCCTCTGCCAAAGATGGGCCGACCTACATCACCAGTTGCGGGACCGCCCTCCACACTAGACAGTCCCGCCCCCAGTCGCCTACCCGTCGAGCTAGTCCCGACGGGAGGCCCGCGCAGTGCCTCCAACCGGGGTCTGTCGGCCAGAGACACCACGCCTTCCACCAAACGGGCCGAGGTGCCCACCTGGCACCCCACCCTAAAAACCCCCCCACCCCTGGCTGTTGGTCCGCGGTGGGAAATAAATTTCCCACTACCACCTGCAATGCGTTGGGCCCAACAGAGTAGGCAGCTCAGCTCTGCCCACTCCGTTGGACCCAACGCACTGCAGGTGGCGTCCCTCCCATCCGCCAACGGGAGGACGCGCCCGGTAGGAGTCAGCCTCTCCCCCGAGTAAAGAGATTCGAATTTTCCCACCGGCCTCCACCGGTGGTACTCATTCTACCATCTCTTTGGAGCTAGGCTCCACCGTCATACCTACTAATCCACCGCAACGTCCGTCCATTATGGGCCGTCTGCCTAGGACTTCTGAAGCAGTGAACTTTCGGTCACACACCACAGAGTTATGTTTATACTAACTCACCGCCCCGTCGGGCTTAGAGCTTTCTAAACATGCCTCCAATAGCTCGTAGCCACCCCCAAATTATGCGGGGGTGGTTGTACTCGCTATAGACCACCGACCCCGAACATATATAAATTATTAAATTATGTTCGGACCGGGACACGAACCCGGGGACCAGTGCGTGGGTCGTACATTGCTCACCACTACGCCAACTGGCCCGTCGAAAATTATGTTCGGACCGGGACACGAACCCGGGGACCAGTGCGTGGGTCGTACATTGCTCACCACTACGCCAACTGGCCCGTCAAAAAGAGATTCGAATTTTCCCACCGGCCTCCACCGGTGGTACTCATTCTACCATCTCTTTGGAGCTAGGCTCCACCGTCATACCTACTAATCCACCGCAACGTCCGTCCATTATGGGCCGTCTGCCTAGGACTTCTGAAGCAGTGAACTTTCGGTCACACACCACAGAGTTATGTTTATACTAACTCACCGCCCCGTCGGGCTTAGAGCTTTCTAAACATGCCTCCAATAGCTCGTAGCCACCCCCAAATTATGCGGGGGTGGTTGTACTCGCTATAGACCACCGACCCCGAACATATATAAATTATTAAATTATGTTCGGACCGGGACACGAACCCGGGGACCAGTGCGTGGGTCGTACATTGCTCACCACTACGCCAACTGGCCCGTCAAAAAGAGATTCGAATTTTCCCACCGGCCTCCACCGGTGGTACTCATTCTACCATCTCTTTGGAGCTAGGCTCCACCGTCATACCTACTAATCCACCGCAACGTCCGTCCATTATGGGCCGTCTGCCTAGGACTTCTGAAGCAGTGAACTTTCGGTCACACACCACAGAGTTATGTTTATACTAACTCACCGCCCCGTCGGGCTTAGAGCTTTCTAAACATGCCTCCAATAGCTCGTAGCCACCCCCAAATTATGCGGGGGTGGTTGTACTCGCTATAGACCACCGACCCCGAACATATATAAATTATTAAATTATGTTCGGACCGGGACACGAACCCGGGGACCAGTGCGTGGGTCGTACATTAAAGGATCGAATTTTCCCACCGGCCTCCACCGGTGGTACTCATTCTACCATCTCTTTGGAGCTAGGCTCCACCGTCATACCTACTAATCCACCGCAACGTCCGTCCATTATAGGCCGTCTGCCTAGGACTTCTGAAGCAGTGAACTTTTCGGTCACACACCACAGAGTTATGTTTATACTAACTCACCGCCCCGTCAGGCTTAGAGCTTTCTAAACATGCCTCCAATAGCTCGTAGCCACCCCCAAATTATGCGGGGGTGGTTGTACTCGCTATAGACCACCGACCCCGAACATATATAAATTATTAAATTATGTTCGGACCGGGACACGAACCCGGGGACCAGTGCGTGGGTCGTACATTGCTCACCACTACGCCAACTGGCCCGTCAACCTAACCTAACCTAACCTAACCTAACCTAACCTAACCTAACCTAACCTAACCTAACCTAACCTAACCTAACCTAACCTAACCTAACCTAACCTAACCTAACCTAACCTAACCTAACCTAACCTAACCTAACCTAACCTAACCTAACCTAACCTAACCTAACCTAACCTAACCTAACCTAACCTAACCTAACCTAACCTAACCTAACCTAACCTAACCTAACCTAACCTAACCTAACCTAACCTAACCTAACCTAACCTAACCTAACCTAACCTAACCTAACCTAACCTAACCTAACCTAACCTAACCTAACCTAACCTAACCTAACCTAACCTAACCTAACCTAACCTAACCTAACCTAACCTAACCTAACCTAACCTAACCTAACCTAACCTAACCTAACCTAACCTAACCTAACCTAACCTAACCTAACCTAACCTAACCTAACCTAACCTAACCTAACCTAACCTAACCTAACCTAACCTAACCTAACCTAACCTAACCTAACCTAACCTAACCTAACCTAACCTAACCTAACCTAACCTAACCTAACCTAACCTAACCTAACCTAACCTAACCTAACCTAACCTAACCTAACCTAACCTAACCTAACCTAACCTAACCTAACCTAACCTAACCTAACCTAACCTAACCTAACCTAACCTAACCTAACCTAACCTAACCTAACCTAACCTAACCTAACCTAACCTAACCTAACCTAACCTAACCTAACCTAACCTAACCTAACCTAACCTAACCTAACCTAACCTAACCTAACCTAACCTAACCTAACCTAACCTAACCTAACCTAACCTAACCTAACCTAACCTAACCTAACCTAACCTAACCTAACCTAACCTAACCTAACCTAACCTAACCTAACCTAACCTAACCTAACCTAACCTAACCTAACCTAACCTAACCTAACCTAACCTAACCTAACCTAACCTAACCTAACCTAACCTAACCTAACCTAACCTAACCTAACCTAACCTAACCTAACCTAACCTAACCTAACCTAACCTAACCTAACCTAACCTAACCTAACCTAACCTAACCTAACCTAACCTAACCTAACCTAACCTAACCTAACCTAACCTAACCTAACCTAACCTAACCTAACCTAACCTAACCTAACCTAACCTAACCTAACCTAACCTAACCTAACCTAACCTAACCTAACCTAACCTAACCTAACCTAACCTAACCTAACCTAACCTAACCTAACCTAACCTAACCTAACCTAACCTAACCTAACCTAACCTAACCTAACCTAACCTAACCTAACCTAACCTAACCTAACCTAACCTAACCTAACCTAACCTAACCTAACCTAACCTAACCTAACCTAACCTAACCTAACCTAACCTAACCTAACCTAACCTAACCTAACCTAACCTAACCTAACCTAACCTAACCTAACCTAACCTAACCTAACCTAACCTAACCTAACCTAACCTAACCTAACCTAACCTAACCTAACCTAACCTAACCTAACCTAACCTAACCTAACCTAACCTAACCTAACCTAACCTAACCTAACCTAACCTAACCTAACCTAACCTAACCTAACCTAACCTAACCTAACCTAACCTAACCTAACCTAACCTAACCTAACCTAACCTAACCTAACCTAACCTAACCTAACCTAACCTAACCTAACCTAACCTAACCTAACCTAACCTAACCTAACCTAACCTAACCTAACCTAACCTAACCTAACCTAACCTAACCTAACCTAACCTAACCTAACCTAACCTAACCTAACCTAACCTAACCTAACCTAACCTAACCTAACCTAACCTAACCTAACCTAACCTAACCTAACCTAACCTAACCTAACCTAACCTAACCTAACCTAACCTAACCTAACCTAACCTAACCTAACCTAACCTAACCTAACCTAACCTAACCTAACCTAACCTAACCTAACCTAACCTAACCTAACCTAACCTAACCTAACCTAACCTAACCTAACCTAACCTAACCTAACCTAACCTAACCTAACCTAACCTAACCTAACCTAACCTAACCTAACCTAACCTAACCTAACCTAACCTAACCTAACCTAACCTAACCTAACCTAACCTAACCTAACCTAACCTAACCTAACCTAACCTAACCTAACCTAACCTAACCTAACCTAACCTAACCTAACCTAACCTAACCTAACCTAACCTAACCTAACCTAACCTAACCTAACCTAACCTAACCTAACCTAACCTAACCTAACCTAACCTAACCTAACCTAACCTAACCTAACCTAACCTAACCTAACCTAACCTAACCTAACCTAACCTAACCTAACCTAACCTAACCTAACCTAACCTAACCTAACCTAACCTAACCTAACCTAACCTAACCTAACCTAACCTAACCTAACCTAACCTAACCTAACCTAACCTAACCTAACCTAACCTAACCTAACCTAACCTAACCTAACCTAACCTAACCTAACCTAACCTAACCTAACCTAACCTAACCTAACCTAACCTAACCTAACCTAACCTAACCTAACCTAACCTAACCTAACCTAACCTAACCTAACCTAACCTAACCTAACCTAACCTAACCTAACCTAACCTAACCTAACCTAACCTAACCTAACCTAACCTAACCTAACCTAACCTAACCTAACCTAACCTAACCTAACCTAACCTAACCTAACCTAACCTAACCTAACCTAACCTAACCTAACCTAACCTAACCTAACCTAACCTAACCTAACCTAACCTAACCTAACCTAACCTAACCTAACCTAACCTAACCTAACCTAACCTAACCTAACCTAACCTAACCTAACCTAACCTAACCTAACCTAACCTAACCTAACCTAACCTAACCTAACCTAACCTAACCTAACCTAACCTAACCTAACCTAACCTAACCTAACCTAACCTAACCTAACCTAACCTAACCTAACCTAACCTAACCTAACCTAACCTAACCTAACCTAACCTAACCTAACCTAACCTAACCTAACCTAACCTAACCTAACCTAACCTAACCTAACCTAACCTAACCTAACCTAACCTAACCTAACCTAACCTAACCTAACCTAACCTAACCTAACCTAACCTAACCTAACCTAACCTAACCTAACCTAACCTAACCTAACCTAACCTAACCTAACCTAACCTAACCTAACCTAACCTAACCTAACCTAACCTAACCTAACCTAACCTAACCTAACCTAACCTAACCTAACCTAACCTAACCTAACCTAACCTAACCTAACCTAACCTAACCTAACCTAACCTAACCTAACCTAACCTAACCTAACCTAACCTAACCTAACCTAACCTAACCTAACCTAACCTAACCTAACCTAACCTAACCTAACCTAACCTAACCTAACCTAACCTAACCTAACCTAACCTAACCTAACCTAACCTAACCTAACCTAACCTAACCTAACCTAACTAACCTAACCTAACCTAACCTAACCTAACCTAACCTAACCTAACCTAACCTAACCTAACCTAACCTAACCTAACCTAACCTAACCTAACCTAACCTAACCTAACCTAACCTAACCTAACCTAACCTAACCTAACCTAACCTAACCTAACCTAACCTAACCTAACCTAACCTAACCTAACCTAACCTAACCTAACCTAACCTAACCTAACCTAACCTAACCTAACCTAACCTAACCTAACCTAACCTAACCTAACCTAACCTAACCTAACCTAACCTAACCTAACCTAACCTAACCTAACCTAACCTAACCTAACCTAACCTAACCTAACCTAACCTAACCTAACCTAACCTAACCTAACCTAACCTAACCTAACCTAACCTAACCTAACCTAACCTAACCTAACCTAACCTAACCTAACCTAACCTAACCTAACCTAACCTAACCTAACCTAACCTAACCTAACCTAACCTAACCTAACCTAACCTAACCTAACCTAACCTAACCTAACCTAACCTAACCTAACCTAACCTAACCTAACCTAACCTAACCTAACCTAACCTAACCTAACCTAACCTAACCTAACCTAACCTAACCTAACCTAACCTAACCTAACCTAACCTAACCTAACCTAACCTAACCTAACCTAACCTAACCTAACCTAACCTAACCTAACCTAACCTAACCTAACCTAACCTAACCTAACCTAACCTAACCTAACCTAACCTAACCTAACCTAACCTAACCTAACCTAACCTAACCTAACCTAACCTAACCTAACCTAACCTAACCTAACCTAACCTAACCTAACCTAACCTAACCTAACCTAACCTAACCTAACCTAACCTAACCTAACCTAACCTAACCTAACCTAACCTAACCTAACCTAACCTAACCTAACCTAACCTAACCTAACCTAACCTAACCTAACCTAACCTAACCTAACCTAACCTAACCTAACCTAACCTAACCTAACCTAACCTAACCTAACCTAACCTAACCTAACCTAACCTAACCTAACCTAACCTAACCTAACCTAACCTAACCTAACCTAACCTAACCTAACCTAACCTAACCTAACCTAACCTAACCTAACCTAACCTAACCTAACCTAACCTAACCTAACCTAACCTAACCTAACCTAACCTAACCTAACCTAACCTAACCTAACCTAACCTAACCTAACCTAACCTAACCTAACCTAACCTAACCTAACCTAACCTAACCTAACCTAACCTAACCTAACCTAACCTAACCTAACCTAACCTAACCTAACCTAACCTAACCTAACCTAACCTAACCTAACCTAACCTAACCTAACCTAACCTAACCTAACCTAACCTAACCTAACCTAACCTAACCTAACCTAACCTAACCTAACCTAACCTAACCTAACCTAACCTAACCTAACCTAACCTAACCTAACCTAACCTAACCTAACCTAACCTAACCTAACCTAACCTAACCTAACCTAACCTAACCTAACCTAACCTAACCTAACCTAACCTAACCTAACCTAACCTAACCTAACCTAACCTAACCTAACCTAACCTAACCTAACCTAACCTAACCTAACCTAACCTAACCTAACCTAACCTAACCTAACCTAACCTAACCTAACCTAACCTAACCTAACCTAACCTAACCTAACCTAACCTAACCTAACCTAACCTAACCTAACCTAACCTAACCTAACCTAACCTAACCTAACCTAACCTAACCTAACCTAACCTAACCTAACCTAACCTAACCTAACCTAACCTAACCTAACCTAACCTAACCTAACCTAACCTAACCTAACCTAACCTAACCTAACCTAACCTAACCTAACCTAACCTAACCTAACCTAACCTAACCTAACCTAACCTAACCTAACCTAACCTAACCTAACCTAACCTAACCTAACCTAACCTAACCTAACCTAACCTAACCTAACCTAACCTAACCTAACCTAACCTAACCTAACCTAACCTAACCTAACCTAACCTAACCTAACCTAACCTAACCTAACCTAACCTAACCTAACCTAACCTAACCTAACCTAACCTAACCTAACCTAACCTAACCTAACCTAACCTAACCTAACCTAACCTAACCTAACCTAACCTAACCTAACCTAACCTAACCTAACCTAACCTAACCTAACCTAACCTAACCTAACCTAACCTAACCTAACCTAACCTAACCTAACCTAACCTAACCTAACCTAACCTAACCTAACCTAACCTAACCTAACCTAACCTAACCTAACCTAACCTAACCTAACCTAACCTAACCTAACTAACCTAACCTAACCTAACCTAACCTAACCTAACCTAACCTAACCTAACCTAACCTAACCTAACCTAACCTAACCTAACCTAACCTAACCTAACCTAACCTAACCTAACCTAACCTAACCTAACCTAACCTAACCTAACCTAACCTAACCTAACCTAACCTAACCTAACCTAACCTAACCTAACCTAACCTAACCTAACCTAACCTAACCTAACCTAACCTAACCTAACCTAACCTAACCTAACCTAACCTAACCTAACCTAACCTAACCTAACCTAACCTAACCTAACCTAACCTAACCTAACCTAACCTAACCTAACCTAACCTAACCTAACCTAACCTAACCTAACCTAACCTAACCTAACCTAACCTAACCTAACCTAACCTAACCTAACCTAACCTAACCTAACCTAACCTAACCTAACCTAACCTAACCTAACCTAACCTAACCTAACCTAACCTAACCTAACCTAACCTAACCTAACCTAACCTAACCTAACCTAACCTAACCTAACCTAACCTAACCTAACCTAACCTAACCTAACCTAACCTAACCTAACCTAACCTAACCTAACCTAACCTAACCTAACCTAACCTAACCTAACCTAACCTAACCTAACCTAACCTAACCTAACCTAACCTAACCTAACCTAACCTAACCTAACCTAACCTAACCTAACCTAACCTAACCTAACCTAACCTAACCTAACCTAACCTAACCTAACCTAACCTAACCTAACCTAACCTAACCTAACCTAACCTAACCTAACCTAACCTAACCTAACCTAACCTAACCTAACCTAACCTAACCTAACCTAACCTAACCGAACCTAACCTAACCTAACCTAACCTAACCTAACCTAACCTAACCTAACCTAACCTAACCTAACCTAACCTAACCTAACCTAACCTAACCTAACCTAACCTAACCTAACCTAACCTAACCTAACCTAACCTAACCTAACCTAACCTAACCTAACCTAACCTAACCTAACCTAACCTAACCTAACCTAACCTAACCTAACCTAACCTAACCTAACCTAACCTAACCTAACCTAACCTAACCTAACCTAACCTAACCTAACCTAACCTAACCTAACCTAACCTAACCTAACCTAACCTAACCTAACCTAACCTAACCTAACCTAACCTAACCTAACCTAACCTAACCTAACCTAACCTAACCTAACCTAACCTAACCTAACCTAACCTAACCTAACCTAACCTAACCTAACCTAACCTAACCTAACCTAACCTAACCTAACCTAACCTAACCTAACCTAACCTAACCTAACCTAACCTAACCTAACCTAACCTAACCTAACCTAACCTAACCTAACCTAACCTAACCTAACCTAACCTAACCTAACCTAACCTAACCTAACCTAACCTAACCTAACCTAACCTAACCTAACCTAACCTAACCTAACCTAACCTAACCTAACCTAACCTAACCTAACCTAACCTAACCTAACCTAACCTAACCTAACCTAACCTAACCTAACCTAACCTAACCTAACCTAACCTAACCTAACCTAACCTAACCTAACCTAACCTAACCTAACCTAACCTAACCTAACCTAACCTAACCTAACCTAACCTAACCTAACCTAACCTAACCTAACCTAACCTAACCTAACCTAACCTAACCTAACCTAACCTAACCTAACCTAACCTAACCTAACCTAACCTAACCTAACCTAACCTAACCTAACCTAACCTAACCTAACCTAACCTAACCTAACCTAACCTAACCTAACCTAACCTAACCTAACCTAACCTAACCTAACCTAACCTAACCTAACCTAACCTAACCTAACCTAACCTAACCTAACCTAACCTAACCTAACCTAACCTAACCTAACCTAACCTAACCTAACCTAACCTAACCTAACCTAACCTAACCTAACCTAACCTAACCTAACCTAACCTAACCTAACCTAACCTAACCTAACCTAACCTAACCTAACCTAACCTAACCTAACCTAACCTAACCTAACCTAACCTAACCTAACCTAACCTAACCTAACCTAACCTAACCTAACCTAACCTAACCTAACCTAACCTAACCTAACCTAACCTAACCTAACCTAACCTAACCTAACCTAACCTAACCTAACCTAACCTAACCTAACCTAACCTAACCTAACCTAACCTAACCTAACCTAACCTAACCTAACCTAACCTAACCTAACCTAACCTAACCTAACCTAACCTAACCTAACCTAACCTAACCTAACCTAACCTAACCTAACCTAACCTAACCTAACCTAACCTAACCTAACCTAACCTAACCTAACCTAACCTAACCTAACCTAACCTAACCTAACCTAACCTAACCTAACCTAACCTAACCTAACCTAACCTAACCTAACCTAACCTAACCTAACCTAACCTAACCTAACCTAACCTAACCTAACCTAACCTAACCTAACCTAACCTAACCTAACCTAACCTAACCTAACCTAACCTAACCTAACCTAACCTAACCTAACCTAACCTAACCTAACCTAACCTAACCTAACCTAACCTAACCTAACCTAACCTAACCTAACCTAACCTAACCTAACCTAACCTAACCTAACCTAACCTAACCTAACCTAACCTAACCTAACCTAACCTAACCTAACCTAACCTAACCTAACCTAACCTAACCTAACCTAACCTAACCTAACCTAACCTAACCTAACCTAACCTAACCTAACCTAACCTAACCTAACCTAACCTAACCTAACCTAACCTAACCTAACCTAACCTAACCTAACCTAACCTAACCTAACCTAACCTAACCTAACCTAACCTAACCTAACCTAACCTAACCTAACCTAACCTAACCTAACCTAACCTAACCTAACCTAACCTAACCTAACCTAACCTAACCTAACCTAACCTAACCTAACCTAACCTAACCTAACCTAACCTAACCTAACCTAACCTAACCTAACCTAACCTAACCTAACCTAACCTAACCTAACCTAACCTAACCTAACCTAACCTAACCTAACCTAACCTAACCTAACCTAACCTAACCTAACCTAACCTAACCTAACCTAACCTAACCTAACCTAACCTAACCTAACCTAACCTAACCTAACCTAACCTAACCTAACCTAACCTAACCTAACCTAACCTAACCTAACCTAACCTAACCTAACCTAACCTAACCTAACCTAACCTAACCTAACCTAACCTAACCTAACCTAACCTAACCTAACCTAACCTAACCTAACCTAACCTAACCTAACCTAACCTAACCTAACCTAACCTAACCTAACCTAACCTAACCTAACCTAACCTAACCTAACCTAACCTAACCTAACCTAACCTAACCTAACCTAACCTAACCTAACCTAACCTAACCTAACCTAACCTAACCTAACCTAACCTAACCTAACCTAACCTAACCTAACCTAACCTAACCTAACCTAACCTAACCTAACCTAACCTAACCTAACCTAACCTAACCTAACCTAACCTAACCTAACCTAACCTAACCTAACCTAACCTAACCTAACCTAACCTAACCTAACCTAACCTAACCTAACCTAACCTAACCTAACCTAACCTAACCTAACCTAACCTAACCTAACCTAACCTAACCTAACCTAACCTAACCTAACCTAACCTAACCTAACCTAACCTAACCTAACCTAACCTAACCTAACCTAACCTAACCTAACCTAACCTAACCTAACCTAACCTAACCTAACCTAACCTAACCTAACCTAACCTAACCTAACCTAACCTAACCTAACCTAACCTAACCTAACCTAACCTAACCTAACCTAACCTAACCTAACCTAACCTAACCTAACCTAACCTAACCTAACCTAACCTAACCTAACCTAACCTAACCTAACCTAACCTAACCTAACCTAACCTAACCTAACCTAACCTAACCTAACCTAACCTAACCTAACCTAACCTAACCTAACCTAACCTAACCTAACCTAACCTAACCTAACCTAACCTAACCTAACCTAACCTAACCTAACCTAACCTAACCTAACCTAACCTAACCTAACCTAACCTAACCTAACCTAACCTAACCTAACCTAACCTAACCTAACCTAACCTAACCTAACCTAACCTAACCTAACCTAACCTAACCTAACCTAACCTAACCTAACCTAACCTAACCTAACCTAACCTAACCTAACCTAACCTAACCTAACCTAACCTAACCTAACCTAACCTAACCTAACCTAACCTAACCTAACCTAACCTAACCTAACCTAACCTAACCTAACCTAACCTAACCTAACCTAACCTAACCTAACCTAACCTAACCTAACCTAACCTAACCTAACCTAACCTAACCTAACCTAACCTAACCTAACCTAACCTAACCTAACCTAACCTAACCTAACCTAACCTAACCTAACCTAACCTAACCTAACCTAACCTAACCTAACCTAACCTAACCTAACCTAACCTAACCTAACCTAACCTAACCTAACCTAACCTAACCTAACCTAACCTAACCTAACCTAACCTAACCTAACCTAACCTAACCTAACCTAACCTAACCTAACCTAACCTAACCTAACCTAACCTAACCTAACCTAACCTAACCTAACCTAACCTAACCTAACCTAACCTAACCTAACCTAACCTAACCTAACCTAACCTAACCTAACCTAACCTAACCTAACCTAACCTAACCTAACCTAACCTAACCTAACCTAACCTAACCTAACCTAACCTAACCTAACCTAACCTAACCTAACCTAACCTAACCTAACCTAACCTAACCTAACCTAACCTAACCTAACCTAACCTAACCTAACCTAACCTAACCTAACCTAACCTAACCTAACCTAACCTAACCTAACCTAACCTAACCTAACCTAACCTAACCTAACCTAACCTAACCTAACCTAACCTAACCTAACCTAACCTAACCTAACCTAACCTAACCTAACCTAACCTAACCTAACCTAACCTAACCTAACCTAACCTAACCTAACCTAACCTAACCTAACCTAACCTAACCTAACCTAACCTAACCTAACCTAACCTAACCTAACCTAACCTAACCTAACCTAACCTAACCTAACCTAACCTAACCTAACCTAACCTAACCTAACCTAACCTAACCTAACCTAACCTAACCTAACCTAACCTAACCTAACCTAACCTAACCTAACCTAACCTAACCTAACCTAACCTAACCTAACCTAACCTAACCTAACCTAACCTAACCTAACCTAACCTAACCTAACCTAACCTAACCTAACCTAACCTAACCTAACCTAACCTAACCTAACCTAACCTAACCTAACCTAACCTAACCTAACCTAACCTAACCTAACCTAACCTAACCTAACCTAACCTAACCTAACCTAACCTAACCTAACCTAACCTAACCTAACCTAACCTAACCTAACCTAACCTAACCTAACCTAACCTAACCTAACCTAACCTAACCTAACCTAACCTAACCTAACCTAACCTAACCTAACCTAACCTAACCTAACCTAACCTAACCTAACCTAACCTAACCTAACCTAACCTAACCTAACCTAACCTAACCTAACCTAACCTAACCTAACCTAACCTAACCTAACCTAACCTAACCTAACCTAACCTAACCTAACCTAACCTAACCTAACCTAACCTAACCTAACCTAACCTAACCTAACCTAACCTAACCTAACCTAACCTAACCTAACCTAACCTAACCTAACCTAACCTAACCTAACCTAACCTAACCTAACCTAACCTAACCTAACCTAACCTAACCTAACCTAACCTAACCTAACCTAACCTAACCTAACCTAACCTAACCTAACCTAACCTAACCTAACCTAACCTAACCTAACCTAACCTAACCTAACCTAACCTAACCTAACCTAACCTAACCTAACCTAACCTAACCTAACCTAACCTAACCTAACCTAACCTAACCTAACCTAACCTAACCTAACCTAACCTAACCTAACCTAACCTAACCTAACCTAACCTAACCTAACCTAACCTAACCTAACCTAACCTAACCTAACCTAACCTAACCTAACCTAACCTAACCTAACCTAACCTAACCTAACCTAACCTAACCTAACCTAACCTAACCTAACCTAACCTAACCTAACCTAACCTAACCTAACCTAACCTAACCTAACCTAACCTAACCTAACCTAACCTAACCTAACCTAACCTAACCTAACCTAACCTAACCTAACCTAACCTAACCTAACCTAACCTAACCTAACCTAACCTAACCTAACCTAACCTAACCTAACCTAACCTAACCTAACCTAACCTAACCTAACCTAACCTAACCTAACCTAACCTAACCTAACCTAACCTAACCTAACCTAACCTAACCTAACCTAACCTAACCTAACCTAACCTAACCTAACCTAACCTAACCTAACCTAACCTAACCTAACCTAACCTAACCTAACCTAACCTAACCTAACCTAACCTAACCTAACCTAACCTAACCTAACCTAACCTAACCTAACCTAACCTAACCTAACCTAACCTAACCTAACCTAACCTAACCTAACCTAACCTAACCTAACCTAACCTAACCTAACCTAACCTAACCTAACCTAACCTAACCTAACCTAACCTAACCTAACCTAACCTAACCTAACCTAACCTAACCTAACCTAACCTAACCTAACCTAACCTAACCTAACCTAACCTAACCTAACCTAACCTAACCTAACCTAACCTAACCTAACCTAACCTAACCTAACCTAACCTAACCTAACCTAACCTAACCTAACCTAACCTAACCTAACCTAACCTAACCTAACCTAACCTAACCTAACCTAACCTAACCTAACCTAACCTAACCTAACCTAACCTAACCTAACCTAACCTAACCTAACCTAACCTAACCTAACCTAACCTAACCTAACCTAACCTAACCTAACCTAACCTAACCTAACCTAACCTAACCTAACCTAACCTAACCTAACCTAACCTAACCTAACCTAACCTAACCTAACCTAACCTAACCTAACCTAACCTAACCTAACCTAACCTAACCTAACCTAACCTAACCTAACCTAACCTAACCTAACCTAACCTAACCTAACCTAACCTAACCTAACCTAACCTAACCTAACCTAACCTAACCTAACCTAACCTAACCTAACCTAACCTAACCTAACCTAACCTAACCTAACCTAACCTAACCTAACCTAACCTAACCTAACCTAACCTAACCTAACCTAACCTAACCTAACCTAACCTAACCTAACCTAACCTAACCTAACCTAACCTAACCTAACCTAACCTAACCTAACCTAACCTAACCTAACCTAACCTAACCTAACCTAACCTAACCTAACCTAACCTAACCTAACCTAACCTAACCTAACCTAACCTAACCTAACCTAACCTAACCTAACCTAACCTAACCTAACCTAACCTAACCTAACCTAACCTAACCTAACCTAACCTAACCTAACCTAACCTAACCTAACCTAACCTAACCTAACCTAACCTAACCTAACCTAACCTAACCTAACCTAACCTAACCTAACCTAACCTAACCTAACCTAACCTAACCTAACCTAACCTAACCTAACCTAACCTAACCTAACCTAACCTAACCTAACCTAACCTAACCTAACCTAACCTAACCTAACCTAACCTAACCTAACCTAACCTAACCTAACCTAACCTAACCTAACCTAACCTAACCTAACCTAACCTAACCTAACCTAACCTAACCTAACCTAACCTAACCTAACCTAACCTAACCTAACCTAACCTAACCTAACCTAACCTAACCTAACCTAACCTAACCTAACCTAACCTAACCTAACCTAACCTAACCTAACCTAACCTAACCTAACCTAACCTAACCTAACCTAACCTAACCTAACCTAACCTAACCTAACCTAACCTAACCTAACCTAACCTAACCTAACCTAACCTAACCTAACCTAACCTAACCTAACCTAACCTAACCTAACCTAACCTAACCTAACCTAACCTAACCTAACCTAACCTAACCTAACCTAACCTAACCTAACCTAACCTAACCTAACCTAACCTAACCTAACCTAACCTAACCTAACCTAACCTAACCTAACCTAACCTAACCTAACCTAACCTAACCTAACCTAACCTAACCTAACCTAACCTAACCTAACCTAACCTAACCTAACCTAACCTAACCTAACCTAACCTAACCTAACCTAACCTAACCTAACCTAACCTAACCTAACCTAACCTAACCTAACCTAACCTAACCTAACCTAACCTAACCTAACCTAACCTAACCTAACCTAACCTAACCTAACCTAACCTAACCTAACCTAACCTAACCTAACCTAACCTAACCTAACCTAACCTAACCTAACCTAACCTAACCTAACCTAACCTAACCTAACCTAACCTAACCTAACCTAACCTAACCTAACCTAACCTAACCTAACCTAACCTAACCTAACCTAACCTAACCTAACCTAACCTAACCTAACCTAACCTAACCTAACCTAACCTAACCTAACCTAACCTAACCTAACCTAACCTAACCTAACCTAACCTAACCTAACCTAACCTAACCTAACCTAACCTAACCTAACCTAACCTAACCTAACCTAACCTAACCTAACCTAACCTAACCTAACCTAACCTAACCTAACCTAACCTAACCTAACCTAACCTAACCTAACCTAACCTAACCTAACCTAACCTAACCTAACCTAACCTAACCTAACCTAACCTAACCTAACCTAACCTAACCTAACCTAACCTAACCTAACCTAACCTAACCTAACCTAACCTAACCTAACCTAACCTAACCTAACCTAACCTAACCTAACCTAACCTAACCTAACCTAACCTAACCTAACCTAACCTAACCTAACCTAACCTAACCTAACCTAACCTAACCTAACCTAACCTAACCTAACCTAACCTAACCTAACCTAACCTAACCTAACCTAACCTAACCTAACCTAACCTAACCTAACCTAACCTAACCTAACCTAACCTAACCTAACCTAACCTAACCTAACCTAACCTAACCTAACCTAACCTAACCTAACCTAACCTAACCTAACCTAACCTAACCTAACCTAACCTAACCTAACCTAACCTAACCTAACCTAACCTAACCTAACCTAACCTAACCTAACCTAACCTAACCTAACCTAACCTAACCTAACCTAACCTAACCTAACCTAACCTAACCTAACCTAACCTAACCTAACCTAACCTAACCTAACCTAACCTAACCTAACCTAACCTAACCTAACCTAACCTAACCTAACCTAACCTAACCTAACCTAACCTAACCTTTTTTTTTTTTTTTTTTTTTTTTTTTTTTTTTTTTTTTTTTTTTTTTTTTTTTTTTTTTTTTTTTTTTTTTTTTTTTTACGTGTGGAAACTCGTTACGAGTACCCGCCGCCTGGGGAAGCAGACGGGTTATGTGGGACTCCCGCCGCACAAAGATGGTAAGCGCACGGCGGTATACCCACTAAAACCACACGGTGTTCCTCCTCATCGCATGAGGCCGGGGCACGGGTATCCAAATTCCTCCGCGACCCCGACGGCGAGAGCTGCTAGGCCCGTCTCAAGATGCCAAGGGTTATCACCCCCGACGGCCTCCTCGAGTAGCGTGCGGGAACTAACCAAGCGCAACGCTACTCCGCCAGATTTTGTGGACGGCCAACTTCCCCAAGTCGACCGCCCTCTGGCCTACCACGCAAGACGCGCCGGTTTCCGGCTTTCTTCTTTCGCCTATTAGCCGCGAACTTCGAGCAGGCTGCACTCCCAACGGAATGATCCGCACAGAGCCCCGCCGACTCGCAGATTGGGCAATGTGGGACGCCTTGACATTGGCCAATTTTGTGCCCTTCACTTCCACATCTAAAGCACTGGCCACTCCTATCATCCGCGCTCTTACAACTGGCCGCAACATGGCCAGCTTCGTGACACCGGAAGCACCTGAGAGGCCGATGGTCCAGTAACGACACGCGCGCCGTTGACAAACCCATCGTCACTCTCCCACTCTTCAAAATTGGCTTCGCTGCCGCGACCGGGCAACGCACCCACGCCGAACTAAGCCCCCTACGACCCTGTCGAACAACTCCCACTTTATAGTCAATGAGAGTGCCACCACCAACACGACTAAGGGCTAAGGCTATCTCCTCCTGCGTGACGGAATCGTCCAAGCCACCAACGCGCAATTCCACGCATTTAGTGGGCCTGGAGATGTGCACCTCTTGCGAGTTTACAATCGCAGCCAACCGTTGGGCCAGTGCATCCGCCTTTCCCCCCTTATCGCCGGGCAACTCCAGCATTCGTGCGCCAGTTGCTGCCACCTTAAACCGAACGTCGGTGATACCCAGCGCAGCCAGGTCCACGTGCTGCGTGAAGTTTTTGAGGACTCCCGCGTACGTTAGACCACGATCCACGCCCTCCGGCTGCAGCTTGATGGAAATAGCTGCTGAGCTCGGAGGTCGTAGCCTTGGCTTTTTCGCCTTCTTTTTCCGGTCTCTCTTCTGTGCCGTTTTCCCCTTCTTCTTCTTTCTCTTGACCACCTCTGACCAGGGTTCCTTTGCCTTGGCAGAGCTCGTTGGCGGCGGCTGTGCCTCAGCAGACGGAGCTGCCTGGTTTGCACTCTTAGTTTTCTTCTTCTTCCTACTTGTCTCCGCCGGGTTATTGGCTGGAGCCATCAGGGTGGTTACAGATGACTCCGCCACTGTCTTCTTCCGGGTCGTGTCTGCCGCCAGGGGAGGACGAATCCGCCGCTCTGGCAGAAGACGTTCCTGCAGCGCCTCGAATCGGGCATTGATCATGGTCCCCACCTGAACCATGATCTTCCGGGCCAACTCGTCATCGTCAGTCCTCGCCAGATGTTTTGGCGGACTGTTGGCCGGAGCCTGTGCCTGAGATGTTGTTTGGCACAGGTCCATCCGAGAGCGCTCCATCTCCTTCCTCATTTCCGCCATTTCCTTCCGTAGGTCCTGCAGCTCTGCTCTAAGGCGGGCGTTGCTCGCCCGCAACTGCGCTACCTCATCTGAATGGGTCCTCTCCGCCAAGACGTCAAAGGCTGCCGAGATGTTGTTGGCAGCGTCTTTAAGGGCCTTCGCAAAGGTACCCTTAAGGTTCCCCGACGTCTTGGCCACCTTCAGTATGACCATGAGGCTGTCTGCCACCTGAGTGTGAAGCTCCGGTGTCAAAGCAGCCTCTGCCTCCTTCTGCGTCTGGATCGGTGTTGCCTCCGACATGCGCGAATTTGCACGAGTGGACACCGCCAATGCCAACCCGGCCACCTCCTCTTCCGCGCGCAGTCGGAGCTCCTCTCTCTTTGCTTCATTGAGGGCTCGCTTTGCCTCAGCTAAGCCCACATACTCGCCCGTGGTTGGTGGGCGTCCTCTGCCCTTAGTGGACACAACCCTGGTCTTGGGTCCCCTCTCCTCGTCCGAAGACCCAGACCAACTAGGCTGCTTTGGTCTCTTCCTGTATTGGGAGCTCTCCATAGATGACATGGAGACACAACTGTCCCCATCGGAGTCCCTCCCATAGGACGATATCGAATATCGCCTCGACATCTCGTCTAGGTTCATTCGGCTCAGCACAACCTTCGCCTGCTTCGCCGAAACACCCAACTCTGCTATACCTTTTCCAGGCGCAACGCCCTCAACACCGCCCGTCCCAGGCCCGACATCAACACCGCCAATCTCTGGCATTTCTCCTCCGCCCGTCTCAGGCACGTTTCCCCCGCCCATCGCAGGCGCAACGTCTACTCCGCCCTTCTCGGGCTCTATTCCGACATCACAAAAGCAGGAGTTGTCCCCCCCAGATTCGACGGGACGGCGTGCCGTAGCACGGAGGGATTGCCGACGGATAGTCACGTCGGTGCCCTCCTGGGGAATCTGTTCACTGTCTGCTTTCATGATTGATGTCTGATCCACAGCTTTGGCTTTGTGTACGGTGTGCTCCGCTAGGCCGTGGGGATAACAATCCCCTAAAGGTACGCCCATACCTGCTGGTTTTGGTCCGCGCCGGATTACTCCGGTACCACCCGCAAAATGCGAGTGGCGTTCCCCTATCCGCCACCTGGGGACGCGCCCGATAGAAGTTCCAGCAACTCCCACGGGAACCTAACCTAACCTAACCTAACCTAACCTAACCTAACCTAACCTAACCTAACCTAACCTAACCTAACCTAACCTAACCTAACCTAACCTAACCTAACCTAACCTAACCTAACCTAACCTAACCTAACCTAAC
This sequence comes from Boloria euphrosyne, assembly GCA_951802675.2. NCBI lineage: Eukaryota > Metazoa > Arthropoda > Insecta > Lepidoptera > Nymphalidae > Boloria > Boloria euphrosyne. The sequence goes on from CATOQK020000014.1 coordinate 38,494, forward strand.
CTAACCTAACCTAACCTAACCTAACCTAACCTAACCTAACCTAACCTAACCTAACCTAACCTAACCTAACCTAACCTAACCTAACCTAACCTAACCTAACCTAACCTAACCTAACCTAACCTAACCTAACCTAACCTAACCTAACCTAACCTAACCTAACCTAACCTAACCTAACCTAACCTAACCTAACCTAACCTAACCTAACCTAACCTAACCTAACCTAACCTAACCTAACCTAACCTAACCTAACCTAACCTAACCTAACCTAACCTAACCTAACCTAACCTAACCTAACCTAACCTAACCTAACCTAACCTAACCTAACCTAACCTAACCTAACCTAACCTAACCTAACCTAACCTAACCTAACCTAACCTAACCTAACCTAACCTAACCTAACCTAACCTAACCTAACCTAACCTAACCTAACCTAACCTAACCTAACCTAACCTAACCTAACCTAACCTAACCTAACCTAACCTAACCTAACCTAACCTAACCTAACCTAACCTAACCTAACCTAACCTAACCTAACCTAACCTAACCTAACCTAACCTAACCTAACCTAACCTAACCTAACCTAACCTAACCTAACCTAACCTAACCTAACCTAACCTAACCTAACCTAACCTAACCTAACCTAACCTAACCTAACCTAACCTAACCTAACCTAACCTAACCTAACCTAACCTAACCTAACCTAACCTAACCTAACCTAACCTAACCTAACCTAACCTAACCTAACCTAACCTAACCTAACCTAACCTAACCTAACCTAACCTAACCTAACCTAACCTAACCTAACCTAACCTAACCTAACCTAACCTAACCTAACCTAACCTAACCTAACCTAACCTAACCTAACCTAACCTAACCTAACCTAACCTAACCTAACCTAACCTAACCTAACCTAACCTAACCTAACCTAACCTAACCTAACCTAACCTAACCTAACCTAACCTAACCTAACCTAACCTAACCTAACCTAACCTAACCTAACCTAACCTAACCTAACCTAACCTAACCTAACCTAACCTAACCTAACCTAACCTAACCTAACCTAACCTAACCTAACCTAACCTAACCTAACCTAACCTAACCTAACCTAACCTAACCTAACCTAACCTAACCTAACCTAACCTAACCTAACCTAACCTAACCTAACCTAACCTAACCTAACCTAACCTAACCTAACCTAACCTAACCTAACCTAACCTAACCTAACCTAACCTAACCTAACCTAACCTAACCTAACCTAACCTAACCTAACCTAACCTAACCTAACCTAACCTAACCTAACCTAACCTAACCTAACCTAACCTAACCTAACCTAACCTAACCTAACCTAACCTAACCTAACCTAACCTAACCTAACCTAACCTAACCTAACCTAACCTAACCTAACCTAACCTAACCTAACCTAACCTAACCTAACCTAACCTAACCTAACCTAACCTAACCTAACCTAACCTAACCTAACCTAACCTAACCTAACCTAACCTAACCTAACCTAACCTAACCTAACCTAACCTAACCTAACCTAACCTAACCTAACCTAACCTAACCTAACCTAACCTAACCTAACCTAACCTAACCTAACCTAACCTAACCTAACCTAACCTAACCTAACCTAACCTAACCTAACCTAACCTAACCTAACCTAACCTAACCTAACCTAACCTAACCTAACCTAACCTAACCTAACCTAACCTAACCTAACCTAACCTAACCTAACCTAACCTAACCTAACCTAACCTAACCTAACCTAACCTAACCTAACCTAACCTAACCTAACCTAACCTAACCTAACCTAACCTAACCTAACCTAACCTAACCTAACCTAACCTAACCTAACCTAACCTAACCTAACCTAACCTAACCTAACCTAACCTAACCTAACCTAACCTAACCTAACCTAACCTAACCTAACCTAACCTAACCTAACCTAACCGAACCTAACCTAACCTAACCTAACCTAACCTAACCTAACCTAACCTAACCTAACCTAACCTAACCTAACCTAACCTAACCTAACCTAACCTAACCTAACCTAACCTAACCTAACCTAACCTAACCTAACCTAACCTAACCTAACCTAACCTAACCTAACCTAACCTAACCTAACCTAACCTAACCTAACCTAACCTAACCTAACCTAACCTAACCTAACCTAACCTAACCTAACCTAACCTAACCTAACCTAACCTAACCTAACCTAACCTAACCTAACCTAACCTAACCTAACCTAACCTAACCTAACCTAACCTAACCTAACCTAACCTAACCTAACCTAACCTAACCTAACCTAACCTAACCTAACCTAACCTAACCTAACCTAACCTAACCTAACCTAACCTAACCTAACCTAACCTAACCTAACCTAACCTAACCTAACCTAACCTAACCTAACCTAACCTAACCTAACCTAACCTAACCTAACCTAACCTAACCTAACCTAACCTAACCTAACCTAACCTAACCTAACCTAACCTAACCTAACCTAACCTAACCTAACCTAACCTAACCTAACCTAACCTAACCTAACCTAACCTAACCTAACCTAACCTAACCTAACCTAACCTAACCTAACCTAACCTAACCTAACCTAACCTAACCTAACCTAACCTAACCTAACCTAACCTAACCTAACCTAACCTAACCTAACCTAACCTAACCTAACCTAACCTAACCTAACCTAACCTAACCTAACCTAACCTAACCTAACCTAACCTAACCTAACCTAACCTAACCTAACCTAACCTAACCTAACCTAACCTAACCTAACCTAACCTAACCTAACCTAACCTAACCTAACCTAACCTAACCTAACCTAACCTAACCTAACCTAACCTAACCTAACCTAACCTAACCTAACCTAACCTAACCTAACCTAACCTAACCTAACCTAACCTAACCTAACCTAACCTAACCTAACCTAACCTAACCTAACCTAACCTAACCTAACCTAACCTAACCTAACCTAACCTAACCTAACCTAACCTAACCTAACCTAACCTAACCTAACCTAACCTAACCTAACCTAACCTAACCTAACCTAACCTAACCTAACCTAACCTAACCTAACCTAACCTAACCTAACCTAACCTAACCTAACCTAACCTAACCTAACCTAACCTAACCTAACCTAACCTAACCTAACCTAACCTAACCTAACCTAACCTAACCTAACCTAACCTAACCTAACCTAACCTAACCTAACCTAACCTAACCTAACCTAACCTAACCTAACCTAACCTAACCTAACCTAACCTAACCTAACCTAACCTAACCTAACCTAACCTAACCTAACCTAACCTAACCTAACCTAACCTAACCTAACCTAACCTAACCTAACCTAACCTAACCTAACCTAACCTAACCTAACCTAACCTAACCTAACCTAACCTAACCTAACCTAACCTAACCTAACCTAACCTAACCTAACCTAACCTAACCTAACCTAACCTAACCTAACCTAACCTAACCTAACCTAACCTAACCTAACCTAACCTAACCTAACCTAACCTAACCTAACCTAACCTAACCTAACCTAACCTAACCTAACCTAACCTAACCTAACCTAACCTAACCTAACCTAACCTAACCTAACCTAACCTAACCTAACCTAACCTAACCTAACCTAACCTAACCTAACCTAACCTAACCTAACCTAACCTAACCTAACCTAACCTAACCTAACCTAACCTAACCTAACCTAACCTAACCTAACCTAACCTAACCTAACCTAACCTAACCTAACCTAACCTAACCTAACCTAACCTAACCTAACCTAACCTAACCTAACCTAACCTAACCTAACCTAACCTAACCTAACCTAACCTAACCTAACCTAACCTAACCTAACCTAACCTAACCTAACCTAACCTAACCTAACCTAACCTAACCTAACCTAACCTAACCTAACCTAACCTAACCTAACCTAACCTAACCTAACCTAACCTAACCTAACCTAACCTAACCTAACCTAACCTAACCTAACCTAACCTAACCTAACCTAACCTAACCTAACCTAACCTAACCTAACCTAACCTAACCTAACCTAACCTAACCTAACCTAACCTAACCTAACCTAACCTAACCTAACCTAACCTAACCTAACCTAACCTAACCTAACCTAACCTAACCTAACCTAACCTAACCTAACCTAACCTAACCTAACCTAACCTAACCTAACCTAACCTAACCTAACCTAACCTAACCTAACCTAACCTAACCTAACCTAACCTAACCTAACCTAACCTAACCTAACCTAACCTAACCTAACCTAACCTAACCTAACCTAACCTAACCTAACCTAACCTAACCTAACCTAACCTAACCTAACCTAACCTAACCTAACCTAACCTAACCTAACCTAACCTAACCTAACCTAACCTAACCTAACCTAACCTAACCTAACCTAACCTAACCTAACCTAACCTAACCTAACCTAACCTAACCTAACCTAACCTAACCTAACCTAACCTAACCTAACCTAACCTAACCTAACCTAACCTAACCTAACCTAACCTAACCTAACCTAACCTAACCTAACCTAACCTAACCTAACCTAACCTAACCTAACCTAACCTAACCTAACCTAACCTAACCTAACCTAACCTAACCTAACCTAACCTAACCTAACCTAACCTAACCTAACCTAACCTAACCTAACCTAACCTAACCTAACCTAACCTAACCTAACCTAACCTAACCTAACCTAACCTAACCTAACCTAACCTAACCTAACCTAACCTAACCTAACCTAACCTAACCTAACCTAACCTAACCTAACCTAACCTAACCTAACCTAACCTAACCTAACCTAACCTAACCTAACCTAACCTAACCTAACCTAACCTAACCTAACCTAACCTAACCTAACCTAACCTAACCTAACCTAACCTAACCTAACCTAACCTAACCTAACCTAACCTAACCTAACCTAACCTAACCTAACCTAACCTAACCTAACCTAACCTAACCTAACCTAACCTAACCTAACCTAACCTAACCTAACCTAACCTAACCTAACCTAACCTAACCTAACCTAACCTAACCTAACCTAACCTAACCTAACCTAACCTAACCTAACCTAACCTAACCTAACCTAACCTAACCTAACCTAACCTAACCTAACCTAACCTAACCTAACCTAACCTAACCTAACCTAACCTAACCTAACCTAACCTAACCTAACCTAACCTAACCTAACCTAACCTAACCTAACCTAACCTAACCTAACCTAACCTAACCTAACCTAACCTAACCTAACCTAACCTAACCTAACCTAACCTAACCTAACCTAACCTAACCTAACCTAACCTAACCTAACCTAACCTAACCTAACCTAACCTAACCTAACCTAACCTAACCTAACCTAACCTAACCTAACCTAACCTAACCTAACCTAACCTAACCTAACCTAACCTAACCTAACCTAACCTAACCTAACCTAACCTAACCTAACCTAACCTAACCTAACCTAACCTAACCTAACCTAACCTAACCTAACCTAACCTAACCTAACCTAACCTAACCTAACCTAACCTAACCTAACCTAACCTAACCTAACCTAACCTAACCTAACCTAACCTAACCTAACCTAACCTAACCTAACCTAACCTAACCTAACCTAACCTAACCTAACCTAACCTAACCTAACCTAACCTAACCTAACCTAACCTAACCTAACCTAACCTAACCTAACCTAACCTAACCTAACCTAACCTAACCTAACCTAACCTAACCTAACCTAACCTAACCTAACCTAACCTAACCTAACCTAACCTAACCTAACCTAACCTAACCTAACCTAACCTAACCTAACCTAACCTAACCTAACCTAACCTAACCTAACCTAACCTAACCTAACCTAACCTAACCTAACCTAACCTAACCTAACCTAACCTAACCTAACCTAACCTAACCTAACCTAACCTAACCTAACCTAACCTAACCTAACCTAACCTAACCTAACCTAACCTAACCTAACCTAACCTAACCTAACCTAACCTAACCTAACCTAACCTAACCTAACCTAACCTAACCTAACCTAACCTAACCTAACCTTAACCTAACCTAACCTAACCTAACCTAACCTAACCTAACCTAACCTAACCTAACCTAACCTAACCTAACCTAACCTAACCTAACCTAACCTAACCTAACCTAACCTAACCTAACCTAACCTAACCTAACCTAACCTAACCTAACCTAACCTAACCTAACCTAACCTAACCTAACCTAACCTAACCTAACCTAACCTAACCTAACCTAACCTAACCTAACCTAACCTAACCTAACCTAACCTAACCTAACCTAACCTAACCTAACCTAACCTAACCTAACCTAACCTAACCTAACCTAACCTAACCTAACCTAACCTAACCTAACCTAACCTAACCTAACCTAACCTAACCTAACCTAACCTAACCTAACCTAACCTAACCTAACCTAACCTAACCTAACCTAACCTAACCTAACCTAACCTAACCTAACCTAACCTAACCTAACCTAACCTAACCTAACCTAACCTAACCTAACCTAACCTAACCTAACCTAACCTAACCTAACCTAACCTAACCTAACCTAACCTAACCTAACCTAACCTAACCTAACCTAACCTAACCTAACCTAACCTAACCTAACCTAACCTAACCTAACCTAACCTAACCTAACCTAACCTAACCTAACCTAACCTAACCTAACCTAACCTAACCTAACCTAACCTAACCTAACCTAACCTAACCTAACCTAACCTAACCTAACCTAACCTAACCTAACCTAACCTAACCTAACCTAACCTAACCTAACCTAACCTAACCTAACCTAACCTAACCTAACCTAACCTAACCTAACCTAACCTAACCTAACCTAACCTAACCTAACCTAACCTAACCTAACCTAACCTAACCTAACCTAACCTAACCTAACCTAACCTAACCTAACCTAACCTAACCTAACCTAACCTAACCTAACCTAACCTAACCTAACCTAACCTAACCTAACCTAACCTAACCTAACCTAACCTAACCTAACCTAACCTAACCTAACCTAACCTAACCTAACCTAACCTAACCTAACCTAACCTAACCTAACCTAACCTAACCTAACCTAACCTAACCTAACCTAACCTAACCTAACCTAACCTAACCTAACCTAACCTAACCTAACCTAACCTAACCTAACCTAACCTAACCTAACCTAACCTAACCTAACCTAACCTAACCTAACCTAACCTAACCTAACCTAACCTAACCTAACCTAACCTAACCTAACCTAACCTAACCTAACCTAACCTAACCTAACCTAACCTAACCTAACCTAACCTAACCTAACCTAACCTAACCTAACCTAACCTAACCTAACCTAACCTAACCTAACCTAACCTAACCTAACCTAACCTAACCTAACCTAACCTAACCTAACCTAACCTAACCTAACCTAACCTAACCTAACCTAACCTAACCTAACCTAACCTAACCTAACCTAACCTAACCTAACCTAACCTAACCTAACCTAACCTAACCTAACCTAACCTAACCTAACCTAACCTAACCTAACCTAACCTAACCTAACCTAACCTAACCTAACCTAACCTAACCTAACCTAACCTAACCTAACCTAACCTAACCTAACCTAACCTAACCTAACCTAACCTAACCTAACCTAACCTAACCTAACCTAACCTAACCTAACCTAACCTAACCTAACCTAACCTAACCTAACCTAACCTAACCTAACCTAACCTAACCTAACCTAACCTAACCTAACCTAACCTAACCTAACCTAACCTAACCTAACCTAACCTAACCTAACCTAACCTAACCTAACCTAACCTAACCTAACCTAACCTAACCTAACCTAACCTAACCTAACCTAACCTAACCTAACCTAACCTAACCTAACCTAACCTAACCTAACCTAACCTAACCTAACCTAACCTAACCTAACCTAACCTAACCTAACCTAACCTAACCTAACCTAACCTAACCTAACCTAACCTAACCTAACCTAACCTAACCTAACCTAACCTAACCTAACCTAACCTAACCTAACCTAACCTAACCTAACCTAACCTAACCTAACCTAACCTAACCTAACCTAACCTAACCTAACCTAACCTAACCTAACCTAACCTAACCTAACCTAACCTAACCTAACCTAACCTAACCTAACCTAACCTAACCTAACCTAACCTAACCTAACCTAACCTAACCTAACCTAACCTAACCTAACCTAACCTAACCTAACCTTTTTTTTTTTTTTTTTTTTTTTTTTTTTTTTTTTTTTTTTTTTTTTTTTTTTTTTTTTTTTTTTTTTTTTTTTTTTTTTACGTCAGGAAACTCGTTACGAGTACCCGCCGCCTGGGGAAGAACGACGGGTTATGTGGGACTCCTGCCGTGCTAGAGATGGTAAACGCACGGCAGTTTACCCACTAAAACCTGACGGTGTCCACTCTGTCGTCTTAGTGCCGGGGCCACAGGTATCCAGATTCTTCTGTAGACCCCAGCGGCGAGGGCCTGTCAAGGCTCGTCCCGGTGTCAGGGGCAAAGGTGTTAATACCCCTGACGGCCTTCTTGAGTGGCGCGCGGTGGACTCCGCGCGCGCCTACTCGGGCCAGGTGATTAGACGGCAGGCTTCCCCAAGCCTACCGCCCTCTGGCCAGTGTTAGGGGGGGAGGTGGCGATCGTGGGCCGCCCTCCGGCGCCCGGTCCTTCTGCGGCGGATAGCGAGATCCGAAGTCGCCTCCCTCTCTCGCTCCGCCGCCTCCTTCTGCGACATTACGGTCTCGCAGAAGGACAGGACGGCGTCCCAGGACCTTTCGCTACCGGCCATGGCAGAGATCACAGCCGGCAGCGTTAGGTCCGCCCCCACAACACTAATGAGCGCCTGGCGCTCGGTCGCCCAAGCTGGGCACTCCTCCAGCGTATGCTGGGCCGACTCGTCAGGACAGCTGTCGCAGTGGTGGCAACGCGGAGAGGGCTCCCTCCCAGCGACCCGACACAGGTACCCCCCGAAGCAACCATGCCCCGAGAGGATCTGCGTGGTGCGGAAGGTTAGGACTCCATGTCGTCTGCTTAACCACTGTGCAAGAATGGGACGAACCGCCTCGATCGTCCGTCGGCCAGCGCAAGGGTGCTCCAGCCTGGACTCCCACTCTTCTATCGCGGCATCCCGCTCGTTTTGTGCCTCGATCTCCCCTGATCTTATGCTGGGTTCTCTGGACGCTAGGCCTCGACGCCGACGATATATCGACGCCAAGGAAAGTGCGTCCAGGTCCCAAGGAATGCTAGCCGCCAACAAACATGCTACCTCCGTTGAAATGGTGCGGTACCCCCTGATGGCTCTTATCGCCATTACTCTCTGTACTCTTCGCAGAAGAGCGATGTTTCCGCGACCCAGAGTATCCGCCCAGATTGGGGCACCATACACCGCCATGGACCGAACCACACCCATATACAGTTTGCGGGTGACTACGCTTGGTCCTCCAATGTTGGGGAGTAGTCTGCTCAGCGATGCAGCCTCCTTCAACAGGCGCGGCACGAGGGCGTCGAAATGCGCACGGAAGTCCCACCGGCTGTCGAGTACGAGTCCAAGGTACTTCATCGTACTCTTCACGCCGATGCGGACCCCTTCGACAATAATGTGCGCATCCGACGGAGGCGCCCTCCGAGGACCGTAAAAGCACAGGGCCTCCGATTTCTCCAAGGCCACGTGGAGTCCCAGACGTCTTATTCTGGCCACTACATGGGCAACTGCAGCTGTCGCCAAGATCGCCGCTTCCCTGAAGGTCCCCTGCCGCGCCGTGACTAGCGTGTCATCGGCGTAGCAGGTGACCTCCACTCCTCGCAAATAGGCACCTCTAAGCACCCAGTCGTATCCAATATTCCACAAGAGTGGTCCGAGGACCGACCCCTGTGGAACACCGCATACGACTTCCCGACTCTCCCAGCCATCCCGCACTGGGAACATCACCCGCCTCTCCGACAGGTAGGCATCTACAATGTGACGGAGGTAGTTCGGCACCCCATGGTAGCGGAGTGCCTCCCTAATGCAGCTCCAGGGCAAAGTGTTAAACGCGTTCGCGATGTCAAGCGACACCGCAATAACAACTTCACCCCGAGAAACTGCCTCCTGCGCCTGAGAACGAACGCGCAGGATGGCATCCACGGTGGAGCGCCCACCGCGAAAGCCAAACTGGACGTCGGAGAGGTTGGGTCCACGCTCTTCCAGGTGCGCTAATAAGCGCCCAGCAACCACGCGCTCAAAAAGTTTGGCCACTTCGTCCAAGAGAACGATGGGACGATACGCAGAGGGAGATTCTGCAGGTCGTCCCTCTTTTTGGAGGAGGACTAGTCTGCCTGTCTTCCACCGCTGTGGGATTATGGCTTGAGCCAGACAGGCAGTAAATAGTCCTCGAACTCGCGTCTCTAAAGACTCCATGGCCAATACCCAAACTTTTCCAGGGACCCCATCAGGACCAGGAGCAACATTTTTCGCGCGGAGACGCGCCACAGCCGCGGCCAACTCTTCCTCGCCTACTTGTGGTACCTCAACAGTGTCTTCCCAATGTGAAGGAAAACCCATAGGTGGCGGCTGATATTCTGCCTGCGCACCATGTGGGAATAAGGCTGCGACCACTTCCCGTACTGCGTCAGGCTGTAAGGACTGCGTGATTGGGGGAACCCGAGGACGGAGCTTGTTACGCACCATCCTATAAGGTGTCCCCCAGGGATCGCTATCGAGCTCTTCTAACATGCGCTGCCGGGCCGCCGTCTGTGACTCTGCAATTGCGACTCGCAAGTTGGTTTTCAGCGCAACATAGGACGAGTACAATCGGTCTTCCTCCGCCTGGTGTCGTGTCCTATCCTGCTCGTTCGTACTCCTAAAGCGCCTCCTCCTACAGCGCGTGTATTTGCGTCTGGCGGCCACACACTCTTTGCGTAATTGCGCAATTGCCGCCGTCCACCAGTACACCTGGCGCTTAGTTGGGTAGCGCCTTGACCGAGGCATAGAGGCATCGCAGATCTGCGTCATCAGCTCACTGAGCCGTTCCGCAGAATCTGCAACGGCCTCGGTGTCCTGGGGCAGCCATGAAGCCACTGCCGCCGCCTCTTTCAGCACTTCGACGTTGAGGCGCTTTAGTTGCCACCTCGGACCGTCCCCTTCCGAGTCTCGGCTGGGGTCTGGCGGCTCCGCTAGATGTGTGGAGATATCAAATAAGATATAACGATGGTCCGAGAGAGTCTCCACATCATCCAGCACTCGCCAGCCCTGGACACGGCGTGCTAAGGCTGGGCTCGCGAACGTGATGTCCACGATGGACCCGCCCTGCCTTCGTACGCACGTGTAGGCCGTGCCTCGGTTGAGGACAGTCAAATTGGTGGCAACCAACCACTCTGCAAGGGCCCTTCCCCTCGCGTCCTCTACTGCCGAACCCCACAGACCCGACTTTGCGTTCAAGTCCCCAGCAAGAAGGACTTGCACAGGTTCAAACCTCGCTATTAACTCCCCTAATCTGTCTAGAAACTCTTCGAAGTCAGACAGAGTTTTATTGGGGGAGAAATATGCCCCGACTATAGCCATCTGACCCAGCAGTGCCGCGACGCATCCCGATCCCTTCACAACACGCGTGAAGGGTGGAGAGCCTGCGGCGACCTGAGTCACAATGGCGACCTGCCCATCGGTATCCCCTGCCCAGTTCTCCCGCTGTGGAACGAAATATGGCTCCGCAACCACAGCGACTTGCACCGACCACTGCGCCAGACTTTGAACAAATAAATCCTGGGCCCTGGCGCAGTGGTTCAGATTCACCTGCAAAGCTCTTAGGGCCATCATTGTATTTCAGTGGCCCTATCCGCTCCTGCCCTGATTTGGGCTGGCTGTCCCCGGGCCCTTAGCCCAGATGCTGCTCCCTTTCTTTTCCGTCTGTCCGTTGTTTTAGATCGGGTGCAGGCAGCACTCCCCACTATGTGATCTGCTTGCCTATTTGCTGCCTCACAGACTGCGCAGTGTGGTGCTGAGGCGCATTGGTTACGGACGTGGCCAGGCTGACCACATCTGTAACAGAGGCCGCTCCGATCTATTGGCGCCGTGCATCGCGCCGCCACGTGCCCTTCTTCGTGACATCGGAAACATCGCAGTCGCCGCGGCTGTAACAGCTTGACCTGCGCGGTAACAATTCCTACAGGCAGTCGGCCGTTGTCAACTACCTTCTTGGCCGCGGTTACTGGGCAGCGAACCCACGCCGACCCTAATCCTGTACGGTCACGGCTGATCCCTCCTACTCTCACCATTGCTGGCGAGCACGAACCTACTCTGCCGATAGCCTCCGACAGTTCGTCAGGCGTCACTGAGTCATCTAGGCCAAGAATTCGGATCTCCGCGCATTTGGTTGGCCTGGATACGACAACATCTTCCGCATTCAGCACCTCCTTAATTTTACATGCTAGAGCATCTGCCTTTTCGACGCTGTTTTTGCCGGGCAGCTCTAGCATTCTGGCCCCAGTGGTTGCCACTTTGAAGCGGAGGTCTTTTATACCCAGTTCCTCCGGTCGAACTTCACGCTTCACCCTCTCGAATACCTCACCATAGGTTAAGCGTTCTGTGGCCCCTGGCTGTAGTCGGATGAGCACAGCTGCTGATCTTGGCGGGCGCAGCTTCTGTGTGGTTTGCCCCATCTGTTTTTGTGCCCTCCTTTCTTTCTTCTTCGAGCCCTTTTTGACTACAACATTCCACCCCTCCGACATGATAGTGGAAGCGGGGGGCGGAAGATGTGGGGTCTCTGGTACGACTGGTTGGGATGTACTCGCCTTCGGTTTTCTCTTCTGCTTCTTTATCCTCTTATTTGGAGGATTTGTGTTCTCTACCACGGTGGTCGCGGTAGATACAGACTCCGCTAGATCTGGTTGCGTCGTTTCGGTGGTCTTATCAGCTCTCTGAACAAGCAAAGAGCCAGAACACTGCTCAAGGAGATGATTTTGTAACTCCCCAAGACGTGCGTTCAAGATGGATTCCACCTGGACCCTGACCACTTGCGCCAGTTCCTCCATGTCCTTCTTCTTGTCCCCCAGGGTTTGTACCGGTTCCACTGGGGGTGGTAGTGGCGGCGGTGCTGTTCTGTATATGTCCAGCTCCGACCTCATCGAAGCCACTTCCTTTCTGAGATCAGCTACCTCTGACTCCAACCTGGTGTTTGCTGCACGAAGTTGAGCTGCCTCTTCCGATGCAGTGCGTCGTGCTAGAAGGTCTACCGCACTTGCGATTGCAGCTGCCGCCTCTTTCAGGGCTTTGGTGAAAGTTCCCTTCAAGTTTCCGGACTTAGTGGCCACCTTCTCAATGACCTCCAGATTGTTTCTAATTCTGGCCTGCAGTTCAACCACCGAGTTCGCCTCTTTGTCTCGTGGGGTGGCAGGTGTGGGCCCACCCGCTAGCTGTGGGCTGGCTCTGATCTTAAGAGCCGAAGCCATCATCTCTGCCACCTCCTTCTGTGCTTTAAGCCTGATCTCCTCTTTTCGGGCTTCGTTTAGAGCTCTTTGAGCTTCAGCCAGCCCAACGTACTGTCCAGTAGTTGGTGGACGTCCTCTTCCTCGTTGGGCAGTTACCTTCTCCTTAGGCCCCTTTTCTTCGTCTGGTGATGTAGGCTGGGTATGTGTCCCAGCGTTTTTCGTGGAAACGCTGCCTGGCTTCACTGGCTTTGCTCGGGCTTCAAAGTCTTTTACGACCCCAGCAACACTTGCCTGCCTCCTCAATACCCCACCCTTCTCGCCCATCTCAGGCCCTTCGTCGACTCCGCCCGTCTCAGGCACTACATCTTGTGGGTTTGTGTTTTTAAATTGCTCCATACTGTTCCCACGAGTATGGGGGATATATGAGGTCCATCCGAGCGGTGCCCCCTGCACCCGGATAAGCCTAGCGTAACCCGTTAGAGTGTCGGCCGGTACTCTAACGGGGGAAAGCAGTAGCGACTGAACTACCCATCAGCCATGCATCCCCTCGCGCTGCTCCGCCGCTTGGGATTCGGGGTAATTTTTTATAGAGGTTTTCTTCCTCGCAGCCCGGGCGGTTAAGCCAAGGCCCTCGGTCCCAGTTCCCGGCCGCTAGACATGACAACGGCACCGGTTACCGGGATTACGAGATTTGAGGAGGGCGTTGCACAGCTAAGTGCAGCCCGGCTGCGCAGTAAAGCACCCACCGGACCCGCCCCACCTCGGTGCTGATCCACAGCTTCGGCTTTGTTTACGGTGTGCTCCGCTAGGCCGCGGGGATAACAATCCCCTAAAGGTACGCCCATACCTGCTGGTTTTGGTCCGCGCCGGATGACTCCGGTACCACCCGCAAAATGCGAGTGGCATTCCCCTATCCGCCACCTGGGGACGCGCCCGATAGAAGACCCAGCAACTCCCACGGGAACCTAACCTAACCTAACCTAACCTAACCTAACCTAACCTAACCTAACCTAACCTAACCTAACCTAACCTAACCTAACCTAACCTAACCTAACCTTTTTTTTTTTTTTTTTTTTTTTTTTTTTTTTTTTTTTTTAACGTCAGGAAATGCATTTATCGCACTGACCCCCTGACCCCCAGGAGGCACTGTGTGGGACTCACAGGCCTAACACCCTTGTGAGAACAAGAGGCGGCCCGTACTACCCACTAAAACCTGACCCCAACCCTCATCCGCCATAGTGGGACGCCACGGGATCGCGTTAGCATACAACCGCGACGCCCCGGCGGCAGGCCAGATGGTCGGCCCGTCAGGTGAGGGGGCTGCTGAGAAACAGCCCCCTCTGTCCACCGAAGTGGACCCCCCAGAAAAAGTGAGGCTGCTCGCAAGTCCACTCTGCTGATCAGAGAAGTACCCGGAGCAGCCCCACACAACCCGAACACCGCCCACCGAAGTGGGCATCCTGCAAAAAAGAAGGGGTGTATACGTATATAAGTCTATACGCATACACCCAAAACCTCCCACCCAAACGAATTGGGCACACCGCAAAAACGCCCGAAGGCCCACCACTACGCCCGAAGGCCCCCCCAAACGGCAGCAGGAGAAGAGGATGCGACAACGCCGACACTCCCCTTCCCCTGCCGCCCCCTCACATGCCGCCATACAGCGGTGACGGCCCCGCTGGGACCGCGGAGAGCGGGGAGAAATATTTTGTTCTTCCCGCCCCCCGCGGCCCCCCCCGACAACCCCCCCAAAACGGTTGCAGAGGATAGGGAGTACGGCGCACCGTAATACCGTAGCTCCTCTTCCTCTGCATCCCCACCGCGTCCACCATCAAACGGTGGTGGCCCCGCTAGGCCGCGGGAGATAGGGACGAGCGGCGCACCGCAATACCGGCACTCCTCTTCCCCCGCGGCCCCCCTACCGTCGGCCCAGCTCCGACTGAGCTGGCTGCCGACACCCCTCGCTAGACACAGGACCACCGAAGTGGCCCCGCTCCAGCCGCCGCACCGACGGGCTAGTCCCGGCAGTGCGGCCCGCGCAGTGCCTCCTACCGTGAAAACGGCCAGAGACACCGCGCTACCTCCGGTGGGCCCGGGTGTCCGCCTGACACCCCACCCTGGCTGTTGGTCCGCGGCGGGTTTCCCCGCTACCACTCGCTCCCGTTTGGGGCCGGTTGCGAGTGGCACTCCCCCATCCGCCAAAAAAGAGATTCGAATTTTCCCACCGGCCTCCACCGGTGGTACTCATTCTACCATCTCTTTGGAGCTAGGCTCCACCGTCATACCTACTAATCCACCGCAACGTCCGTCCATTATAGGCCGTCTGCCTAGGACTTCTGAAGCAGTGAACTTTCGGTCACACACCACAGAGTTATGTTTATACTAACTCACCGCCCCGTCGGGCTTAGAGCTTTCTAAACATGCCTCCAATAGCTCGTAGCCACCCCCAAATTATGCGGGGGTGGTTGTACTCGCTATAGACCACCGACCCCGAACATATATAAATTATTAAATTATGTTCGGACCGGGACACGAACCCGGGGACCAGTGCGTGGGAACCTAACCTAACCTAACCTAACCTAACCTAACCTAACCTAACCTAACCTAACCTAACCTAACCTAACCTAACCTAACCTAACCTAACCTAACCTAACCTAACCTAACCTAACCTAACCTAACCTAACCTAACCTAACCTAACCTAACCTAACCTAACCTAACCTAACCTAACCTAACCTAACCTAACCTAACCTAACCTAACCTAACCTAACCTAACCTAACCTAACCTAACCTAACCTAACCTAACCTAACCTAACCTAACCTAACCTAACCTAACCTAACCTAACCTAACCTAACCTAACCTAACCTAACCTAACCTAACCTAACCTAACCTAACCTAACCTAACCTAACCTAACCTAACCTAACCTAACCTAACCTAACCTAACCTAACCTAACCTAACCTAACCTAACCTAACCTAACCTAACCTAACCTAACCTAACCTAACCTAACCTAACCTAACCTAACCTAACCTAACCTAACCTAACCTAACCTAACCTAACCTAACCTAACCTAACCTAACCTAACCTAACCTAACCTAACCTAACCTAACCTAACCTAACCTAACCTAACCTAACCTAACCTAACCTAACCTAACCTAACCTAACCTAACCTAACCTAACCTAACCTAACCTAACCTAACCTAACCTAACCTAACCTAACCTAACCTAACCTAACCTAACCTAACCTAACCTAACCTAACCTAACCTAACCTAACCTAACCTAACCTAACCTAACCTAACCTAACCTAACCTAACCTAACCTAACCTAACCTAACCTAACCTAACCTAACCTAACCTAACCTAACCTAACCTAACCTAACCTAACCTAACCTAACCTAACCTAACCTAACCTAACCTAACCTAACCTAACCTAACCTAACCTAACCTAACCTAACCTAACCTAACCTAACCTAACCTAACCTAACCTAACCTAACCTAACCTAACCTAACCTAACCTAACCTAACCTAACCTAACCTAACCTAACCTAACCTAACCTAACCTAACCTAACCTAACCTAACCTAACCTAACCTAACCTAACCTAACCTAACCTAACCTAACCTAACCTAACCTAACCTAACCTAACCTAACCTAACCTAACCTAACCTAACCTAACCTAACCTAACCTAACCTAACCTAACCTAACCTAACCTAACCTAACCTAACCTAACCTAACCTAACCTAACCTAACCTAACCTAACCTAACCTAACCTAACCTAACCTAACCTAACCTAACCTAACCTAACCTAACCTAACCTAACCTAACCTAACCTAACCTAACCTAACCTAACCTAACCTAACCTAACCTAACCTAACCTAACCTAACCTAACCTAACCTAACCTAACCTAACCTAACCTAACCTAACCTAACCTAACCTAACCTAACCTAACCTAACCTAACCTAACCTAACCTAACCTAACCTAACCTAACCTAACCTAACCTAACCTAACCTAACCTAACCTAACCTAACCTAACCTAACCTAACCTAACCTAACCTAACCTAACCTAACCTAACCTAACCTAACCTAACCTAACCTAACCTAACCTAACCTAACCTAACCTAACCTAACCTAACCTAACCTAACCTAACCTAACCTAACCTAACCTAACCTAACCTAACCTAACCTAACCTAACCTAACCTAACCTAACCTAACCTAACCTAACCTAACCTAACCTAACCTAACCTAACCTAACCTAACCTAACCTAACCTAACCTAACCTAACCTAACCTAACCTAACCTAACCTAACCTAACCTAACCTAACCTAACCTAACCTAACCTAACCTAACCTAACCTAACCTAACCTAACCTAACCTAACCTAACCTAACCTAACCTAACCTAACCTAACCTAACCTAACCTAACCTAACCTAACCTAACCTAACCTAACCTAACCTAACCTAACCTAACCTAACCTAACCTAACCTAACCTAACCTAACCTAACCTAACCTAACCTAACCTAACCTAACCTAACCTAACCTAACCTAACCTAACCTAACCTAACCTAACCTAACCTAACCTAACCTAACCTAACCTAACCTAACCTAACCTAACCTAACCTAACCTAACCTAACCTAACCTAACCTAACCTAACCTAACCTAACCTAACCTAACCTAACCTAACCTAACCTAACCTAACCTAACCTAACCTAACCTAACCTAACCTAACCTAACCTAACCTAACCTAACCTAACCTAACCTAACCTAACCTAACCTAACCTAACCTAACCTAACCTAACCTAACCTAACCTAACCTAACCTAACCTAACCTAACCTAACCTAACCTAACCTAACCTAACCTAACCTAACCTAACCTAACCTAACCTAACCTAACCTAACCTAACCTAACCTAACCTAACCTAACCTAACCTAACCTAACCTAACCTAACCTAACCTAACCTAACCTAACCTAACCTAACCTAACCTAACCTAACCTAACCTAACCTAACCTAACCTAACCTAACCTAACCTAACCTAACCTAACCTAACCTAACCTAACCTAACCTAACCTAACCTAACCTAACCTAACCTAACCTAACCTAACCTAACCTAACCTAACCTAACCTAACCTAACCTAACCTAACCTAACCTAACCTAACCTAACCTAACCTAACCTAACCTAACCTAACCTAACCTAACCTAACCTAACCTAACCTAACCTAACCTAACCTAACCTAACCTAACCTAACCTAACCTAACCTAACCTAACCTAACCTAACCTAACCTAACCTAACCTAACCTAACCTAACCTAACCTAACCTAACCTAACCTAACCTAACCTAACCTAACCTAACCTAACCTAACCTAACCTAACCTAACCTAACCTAACCTAACCTAACCTAACCTAACCTAACCTAACCTAACCTAACCTAACCTAACCTAACCTAACCTAACCTAACCTAACCTAACCTAACCTAACCTAACCTAACCTAACCTAACCTAACCTAACCTAACCTAACCTAACCTAACCTAACCTAACCTAACCTAACCTAACCTAACCTAACCTAACCTAACCTAACCTAACCTAACCTAACCTAACCTAACCTAACCTAACCTAACCTAACCTAACCTAACCTAACCTAACCTAACCTAACCTAACCTAACCTAACCTAACCTAACCTAACCTAACCTAACCTAACCTAACCTAACCTAACCTAACCTAACCTAACCTAACCTAACCTAACCTAACCTAACCTAACCTAACCTAACCTAACCTAACCTAACCTAACCTAACCTAACCTAACCTAACCTAACCTAACCTAACCTAACCTAACCTAACCTAACCTAACCTAACCTAACCTAACCTAACCTAACCTAACCTAACCTAACCTAACCTAACCTAACCTA
Organism: Boloria euphrosyne; assembly: GCA_951802675.2. Taxonomy (NCBI): domain Eukaryota; kingdom Metazoa; phylum Arthropoda; class Insecta; order Lepidoptera; family Nymphalidae; genus Boloria; species Boloria euphrosyne. The sequence continues at coordinate 57,855 of CATOQK020000014.1, forward strand.
ACCTAACCTAACCTAACCTAACCTAACCTAACCTAACCTAACCTAACCTAACCTAACCTAACCTAACCTAACCTAACCTAACCTAACCTAACCTAACCTAACCTAACCTAACCTAACCTAACCTAACCTAACCTAACCTAACCTAACCTAACCTAACCTAACCTAACCTAACCTAACCTAACCTAACCTAACCTAACCTAACCTAACCTAACCTAACCTAACCTAACCTAACCTAACCTAACCTAACCTAACCTAACCTAACCTAACCTAACCTAACCTAACCTAACCTAACCTAACCTAACCTAACCTAACCTAACCTAACCTAACCTAACCTAACCTAACCTAACCTAACCTAACCTAACCTAACCTAACCTAACCTAACCTAACCTAACCTAACCTAACCTAACCTAACCTAACCTAACCTAACCTAACCTAACCTAACCTAACCTAACCTAACCTAACCTAACCTAACCTAACCTAACCTAACCTAACCTAACCTAACCTAACCTAACCTAACCTAACCTAACCTAACCTAACCTAACCTAACCTAACCTAACCTAACCTAACCTAACCTAACCTAACCTAACCTAACCTAACCTAACCTAACCTAACCTAACCTAACCTAACCTAACCTAACCTAACCTAACCTAACCTTTTTTTTTTTTTTTTTTTTTTTTTTTTTTTTTTTTTTTTGTTATCGCTGGGAAATGCATTTCTCGCACGGGCCCCCCTGCTAACCAGGGGGGCACTGTGGGGGACTCGGTGATATACCCCCTAAAACCCAGCGCCCTACTCCAAGCCGCCTTAACGGGACGCCACGGGATCGCATTAAGCATTCAACCGCGACGCCCCAGCGGTTGGCCTAAAGGCCACTCCGATAGGGCTGCTCACAAGTCCACTCTGATAGCAGCAGAGAAGTACCCGGAGCAGCCCTATTAAAACACCAACGCCCACCGAAGTGGGCCCACCACACCGTCATCCTACGGTGACGGCCCCGTCAGGCCGCGGAGGATAGGGACGAGCTGGCACCGAACCGGCACTCACTCCCCCCGCGGTCCGCCCTACCGTCGGCCAAGCCCCACAGGCAAATGCTGCCGACCCCTCACCAGTCGTGAGACCACCCCCCAGCAGTCCCACTCCCAGCCGCCCCCCGCCGAGCTAGTCCCGACGGGCGGCCCGCGCAGTGCCTCCTACCGTGAAAACGGCCAGAGACACCGCGCTCCCGTCTGAAAAGCCGTGGCACCAAACATGCAATTGGCACCACGGCCGCATGCAGCCCCTGCCTATCCCCTCACTAGTCGCGAGACCACTCCCCAGCAGTCCCGCTCCCAGCCGCCCCCCGCCGAGCTAATCCCGACGGGCGGCCCGCGCAATGTCCCCTGCCGTGAAAACGGCAAAAGACACCGCGCACCTCCAAGAGGGCAAAGCCCTTACCCCCCTAACCCCTCACCAGTCGCGAGACCGCAAGCAGTCCCGCTCCCAGCCGCCACCCGCCGAGCTAGTCCCGACGAGCGGCCCGCGCAGTGCCTCCTACCGTGAAAACGGCCAGAGACACCGCGCTACCTCCGGTGGGCCGGGGGTGTCCGCCTGACACCCCGCCCTGGCTGTTGGTCCGCGGCGGGTTTCCCCGCTACCACCCGCTCCTGTCCCTCTAAACAGGAGCGGGTGGCGTTCCCCCATCCGCCACCTGGGGACGCGTCCGGTAGCAGTCAGCCTCTGCCCCGGAAAAAGAGATTCGAATTTTCCCACCGGCCTCCACCGGTGGTACTCATTCTACCATCTCTTTGGAGCTAGGCTCCACCGTCATACCTACTAATCCACCGCAACGTCCGTCCATTATGGGCCGTCTGCCTAGGACTTCTGAAGCAGTGAACTTTCGGTCACACACCACAGAGTTATGTTTATACTAACTCACCGCCCCGTCAGGCTTAGAGCTTTCTAAACATGCCTCCAATAGCTCGTAGCCACCCCCAAATTATGCGGGGGTGGTTGTACTCGCTATAGACCACCGACCCCGAACATATATAAATTATTAAATTATGTTCGGACCGGGACACGAACCCGGGGACCAGTGCGTGGGTCGTACATTGCTCACCACTACGCCAACTGGCCCGTCAACCTAACCTAACCTAACCTAACCTAACCTAACCTAACCTAACCTAACCTAACCTAACCTAACCTAACCTAACCTAACCTAACCTAACCTAACCTAACCTAACCTAACCTAACCTAACCTAACCTAACCTAACCTAACCTAACCTAACCTAACCTAACCTAACCTAACCTAACCTAACCTAACCTAACCTAACCTAACCTAACCTAACCTAACCTAACCTAACCTAACCTAACCTAACCTAACCTAACCTAACCTAACCTAACCTAACCTAACCTAACCTAACCTAACCTAACCTAACCTAACCTAACCTAACCTAACCTAACCTAACCTAACCTAACCTAACCTAACCTAACCTAACCTAACCTAACCTAACCTAACCTAACCTAACCTAACCTAACCTAACCTAACCTAACCTAACCTAACCTAACCTAACCTAACCTAACCTAACCTAACCTAACCTAACCTAACCTAACCTAACCTAACCTAACCTAACCTAACCTAACCTAACCTAACCTAACCTAACCTAACCTAACCTAACCTAACCTAACCTAACCTAACCTAACCTAACCTAACCTAACCTAACCTAACCTAACCTAACCTAACCTAACCTAACCTAACCTAACCTAACCTAACCTAACCTAACCTAACCTAACCTAACCTAACCTAACCTAACCTAACCTAACCTAACCTAACCTAACCTAACCTAACCTAACCTAACCTAACCTAACCTAACCTAACCTAACCTAACCTAACCTAACCTAACCTAACCTAACCTAACCTAACCTAACCTAACCTAACCTAACCTAACCTAACCTAACCTAACCTAACCTAACCTAACCTAACCTAACCTAACCTAACCTAACCTAACCTAACCTAACCTAACCTAACCTAACCTAACCTAACCTAACCTAACCTAACCTAACCTAACCTAACCTAACCTAACCTAACCTAACCTAACCTAACCTAACCTAACCTAACCTAACCTAACCTAACCTAACCTAACCTAACCTAACCTAACCTAACCTAACCTAACCTAACCTAACCTAACCTAACCTAACCTAACCTAACCTAACCTAACCTAACCTAACCTAACCTAACCTAACCTAACCTAACCTAACCTAACCTAACCTAACCTAACCTAACCTAACCTAACCTAACCTAACCTAACCTAACCTAACCTAACCTAACCTAACCTAACCTAACCTAACCTAACCTAACCTAACCTAACCTAACCTAACCTAACCTAACCTAACCTAACCTAACCTAACCTAACCTAACCTAACCTAACCTAACCTAACCTAACCTAACCTAACCTAACCTAACCTAACCTAACCTAACCTAACCTAACCTAACCTAACCTAACCTAACCTAACCTAACCTAACCTAACCTAACCTAACCTAACCTAACCTAACCTAACCTAACCTAACCTAACCTAACCTAACCTAACCTAACCTAACCTAACCTAACCTAACCTAACCTAACCTAACCTAACCTAACCTAACCTAACCTAACCTAACCTAACCTAACCTAACCTAACCTAACCTAACCTAACCTAACCTAACCTAACCTAACCTAACCTAACCTAACCTAACCTAACCTAACCTAACCTAACCTAACCTAACCTAACCTAACCTAACCTAACCTAACCTAACCTAACCTAACCTAACCTAACCTAACCTAACCTAACCTAACCTAACCTAACCTAACCTAACCTAACCTAACCTAACCTAACCTAACCTAACCTAACCTAACCTAACCTAACCTAACCTAACCTAACCTAACCTAACCTAACCTAACCTAACCTAACCTAACCTAACCTAACCTAACCTAACCTAACCTAACCTAACCTAACCTAACCTAACCTAACCTAACCTAACCTAACCTAACCTAACCTAACCTAACCTAACCTAACCTAACCTAACCTAACCTAACCTAACCTAACCTAACCTAACCTAACCTAACCTAACCTAACCTAACCTAACCTAACCTAACCTAACCTAACCTAACCTAACCTAACCTAACCTAACCTAACCTAACCTAACCTAACCTAACCTAACCTAACCTAACCTAACCTAACCTAACCTAACCTAACCTAACCTAACCTAACCTAACCTAACCTAACCTAACCTAACCTAACCTAACCTAACCTAACCTAACCTAACCTAACCTAACCTAACCTAACCTAACCTAACCTAACCTAACCTAACCTAACCTAACCTAACCTAACCTAACCTAACCTAACCTAACCTAACCTAACCTAACCTAACCTAACCTAACCTAACCTAACCTAACCTAACCTAACCTAACCTAACCTAACCTAACCTAACCTAACCTAACCTAACCTAACCTAACCTAACCTAACCTAACCTAACCTAACCTAACCTAACCTAACCTAACCTAACCTAACCTAACCTAACCTAACCTAACCTAACCTAACCTAACCTAACCTAACCTAACCTAACCTAACCTAACCTAACCTAACCTAACCTAACCTAACCTAACCTAACCTAACCTAACCTAACCTAACCTAACCTAACCTAACCTAACCTAACCTAACCTAACCTAACCTAACCTAACCTAACCTAACCTAACCTAACCTAACCTAACCTAACCTAACCTAACCTAACCTAACCTAACCTAACCTAACCTAACCTAACCTAACCTAACCTAACCTAACCTAACCTAACCTAACCTAACCTAACCTAACCTAACCTAACCTAACCTAACCTAACCTAACCTAACCTAACCTAACCTAACCTAACCTAACCTAACCTAACCTAACCTAACCTAACCTAACCTAACCTAACCTAACCTAACCTAACCTAACCTAACCTAACCTAACCTAACCTAACCTAACCTAACCTAACCTAACCTAACCTAACCTAACCTAACCTAACCTAACCTAACCTAACCTAACCTAACCTAACCTAACCTAACCTAACCTAACCTAACCTAACCTAACCTAACCTAACCTAACCTAACCTAACCTAACCTAACCTAACCTAACCTAACCTAACCTAACCTAACCTAACCTAACCTAACCTAACCTAACCTAACCTAACCTAACCTAACCTAACCTAACCTAACCTAACCTAACCTAACCTAACCTAACCTAACCTAACCTAACCTAACCTAACCTAACCTAACCTAACCTAACCTAACCTAACCTAACCTAACCTAACCTAACCTAACCTAACCTAACCTAACCTAACCTAACCTAACCTAACCTAACCTAACCTAACCTAACCTAACCTAACCTAACCTAACCTAACCTAACCTAACCTAACCTAACCTAACCTAACCTAACCTAACCTAACCTAACCTAACCTAACCTAACCTAACCTAACCTAACCTAACCTAACCTAACCTAACCTAACCTAACCTAACCTAACCTAACCTAACCTAACCTAACCTAACCTAACCTAACCTAACCTAACCTAACCTAACCTAACCTAACCTAACCTAACCTAACCTAACCTAACCTAACCTAACCTAACCTAACCTAACCTAACCTAACCTAACCTAACCTAACCTAACCTAACCTAACCTAACCTAACCTAACCTAACCTAACCTAACCTAACCTAACCTAACCTAACCTAACCTAACCTAACCTAACCTAACCTAACCTAACCTAACCTAACCTAACCTAACCTAACCTAACCTAACCTAACCTAACCTAACCTAACCTAACCTAACCTAACCTAACCTAACCTAACCTAACCTAACCTAACCTAACCTAACCTAACCTAACCTAACCTAACCTAACCTAACCTAACCTAACCTAACCTAACCTAACCTAACCTAACCTAACCTAACCTAACCTAACCTAACCTAACCTAACCTAACCTAACCTAACCTAACCTAACCTAACCTAACCTAACCTAACCTAACCTAACCTAACCTAACCTAACCTAACCTAACCTAACCTAACCTAACCTAACCTAACCTAACCTAACCTAACCTAACCTAACCTAACCTAACCTAACCTAACCTAACCTAACCTAACCTAACCTAACCTAACCTAACCTAACCTAACCTAACCTAACCTAACCTAACCTAACCTAACCTAACCTAACCTAACCTAACCTAACCTAACCTAACCTAACCTAACCTAACCTAACCTAACCTAACCTAACCTAACCTAACCTAACCTAACCTAACCTAACCTAACCTAACCTAACCTAACCTAACCTAACCTAACCTAACCTAACCTAACCTAACCTAACCTAACCTAACCTAACCTAACCTAACCTAACCTAACCTAACCTAACCTAACCTAACCTAACCTAACCTAACCTAACCTAACCTAACCTAACCTAACCTAACCTAACCTAACCTAACCTAACCTAACCTAACCTAACCTAACCTAACCTAACCTAACCTAACCTAACCTAACCTAACCTAACCTAACCTAACCTAACCTAACCTAACCTAACCTAACCTAACCTAACCTAACCTAACCTAACCTAACCTAACCTAACCTAACCTAACCTAACCTAACCTAACCTAACCTAACCTAACCTAACCTAACCTAACCTAACCTAACCTAACCTAACCTAACCTAACCTAACCTAACCTAACCTAACCTAACCTAACCTAACCTAACCTAACCTAACCTAACCTAACCTAACCTAACCTAACCTAACCTAACCTAACCTAACCTAACCTAACCTAACCTAACCTAACCTAACCTAACCTAACCTAACCTAACCTAACCTAACCTAACCTAACCTAACCTAACCTAACCTAACCTAACCTAACCTAACCTAACCTAACCTAACCTAACCTAACCTAACCTAACCTAACCTAACCTAACCTAACCTAACCTAACCTAACCTAACCTAACCTAACCTAACCTAACCTAACCTAACCTAACCTAACCTAACCTAACCTAACCTAACCTAACCTAACCTAACCTAACCTAACCTAACCTAACCTAACCTAACCTAACCTAACCTAACCTAACCTAACCTAACCTAACCTAACCTAACCTAACCTAACCTAACCTAACCTAACCTAACCTAACCTAACCTAACCTAACCTAACCTAACCTAACCTAACCTAACCTAACCTAACCTAACCTAACCTAACCTAACCTAACCTAACCTAACCTAACCTAACCTAACCTAACCTAACCTAACCTAACCTAACCTAACCTAACCTAACCTAACCTAACCTAACCTTTTTTTTTTTTTTTTTTTTTTTTTTTTTTTTTTATAGTTGGGAAACCCTGTTACGGGTACCCCCGACTTCCCCTGGGGGTTATGTGGTGACTCTCTGGACGCATCCGGCATACCCACTAAAACCCAACTCCCAAACCCCTGCCGCCATGAATGGGACGCCACGGGATCGCTTTCGCATACAACCGCGACGCCCCGACGGTTGGCCGAAGCCACCAACATGAGGCCGCCCTGAAAAGGGCAGCCCCAATATGGGAAGAATTTACAACCATAACGGACTGCTCCGAAGTCCACCCCGACCATCCACAGGCCAGAGAGTCCCTGGAACAGCCCCAAAAAACCACGACAGCAGGAGAAGAGGATGCGGCAACGCCGACACTCCCCCTCCCCCGCCTGAACTCAACCACAGAGGGTGGGGAGAATTGTGAATTCCACCCACCCCCCGCAGCCCAGCCCCACCAGCACCGAGTCCTCCCCGACCACCCACTGGCCAAAGAGTCCCCGGTGCGAACCTAAACACCGCCCACAAGTGGGCCCCTGCAAAAATAAGCGGTGCCTAAGATCCTACTAAGCGCAGAACCCTAGGCACCTAAAACCTCCCACCCAACAAGGTTGGGCAAACTACCCCAAAGGACCGCAGGGGGCAAGGATGCGACAACGCCGACACTCCCTGTCCCCCGCGACCCACCCCACCAGAATGGCCACCAAAGGCCCCCACCGGCGGGGCCGCTCCCAGTCCACTCTGATAACAGCAGAGAAGTACCCGGAGCGGCCCCGACCATACCCCAAGACGCCGCCCACCGAAGTGGGCTACCACTACCAAACGGTTGCAGAGGACAGGGAGAACGGCGCACCGTAATACCGAGTCTCCTCTTCCTCTGCAGCCCCACCGCCTCCGCCATCTTACGCTGGCGGCCACGTCAGGCCGCGGGGGATAGGGCGAGCGGCGCACCGCAATACCGGCACTCCTCTCCCCCCGCGGTCTCCCTACCGTCGGCCCACCCTCTGCCAAAGATGGGCCGACCTACATCACCAGTTGCGGGACCGCCCTCCACACTAGACAGTCCCGCCCCCAGTCGCCTACCCGTCGAGCTAGTCCCGACGGGAGGCCCGCGCAGTGCCTCCAACCGGGGTCTGTCGGCCAGAGACACCACGCCTTCCACCAAACGGGCCGAGGTGCCCACCTGGCACCCCACCCTAAAAACCCCCCCACCCCTGGCTGTTGGTCCGCGGTGGGAAATAAATTTCCCACTACCACCTGCAATGCGTTGGGCCCAACAGAGTAGGCAGCTCAGCTCTGCCCACTCCGTTGGACCCAACGCATTGCAGGTGGCGTCCCTCCCATCCGCCAACGGGAGGACGCGCCCGGTAGGAGTCAGCCTCTCCCCCGAGAACCTAACCTAACCTAACCTAACCTAACCTAACCTAACCTAACCTAACCTAACCTAACCTAACCTAACCTAACCTAACCTAACCTAACCTAACCTAACCTAACCTAACCTAACCTAACCTAACCTAACCTAACCTAACCTAACCTAACCTAACCTAACCTAACCTAACCTAACCTAACCTAACCTAACCTAACCTAACCTAACCTAACCTAACCTAACCTAACCTAACCTAACCTAACCTAACCTAACCTAACCTAACCTAACCTAACCTAACCTAACCTAACCTAACCTAACCTAACCTAACCTAACCTAACCTAACCTAACCTAACCTAACCTAACCTAACCTAACCTAACCTAACCTAACCTAACCTAACCTAACCTAACCTAACCTAACCTAACCTAACCTAACCTAACCTAACCTAACCTAACCTAACCTAACCTAACCTAACCTAACCTAACCTAACCTAACCTAACCTAACCTAACCTAACCTAACCTAACCTAACCTAACCTAACCTAACCTAACCTAACCTAACCTAACCTAACCTAACCTAACCTAACCTAACCTAACCTAACCTAACCTAACCTAACCTAACCTAACCTAACCTAACCTAACCTAACCTAACCTAACCTAACCTAACCTAACCTAACCTAACCTAACCTAACCTAACCTAACCTAACCTAACCTAACCTAACCTAACCTAACCTAACCTAACCTAACCTAACCTAACCTAACCTAACCTAACCTAACCTAACCTAACCTAACCTAACCTAACCTAACCTAACCTAACCTAACCTAACCTAACCTAACCTAACCTAACCTAACCTAACCTAACCTAACCTAACCTAACCTAACCTAACCTAACCTAACCTAACCTAACCTAACCTAACCTAACCTAACCTAACCTAACCTAACCTAACCTAACCTAACCTAACCTAACCTAACCTAACCTAACCTAACCTAACCTAACCTAACCTAACCTAACCTAACCTAACCTAACCTAACCTAACCTAACCTAACCTAACCTAACCTAACCTAACCTAACCTAACCTAACCTAACCTAACCTAACCTAACCTAACCTAACCTAACCTAACCTAACCTAACCTAACCTAACCTAACCTAACCTAACCTAACCTAACCTAACCTAACCTAACCTAACCTAACCTAACCTAACCTAACCTAACCTAACCTAACCTAACCTAACCTAACCTAACCTAACCTAACCTAACCTAACCTAACCTAACCTAACCTAACCTAACCTAACCTAACCTAACCTAACCTAACCTAACCTAACCTAACCTAACCTAACCTAACCTAACCTAACCTAACCTAACCTAACCTAACCTAACCTAACCTAACCTAACCTAACCTAACCTAACCTAACCTAACCTAACCTAACCTAACCTAACCTAACCTAACCTAACCTAACCTAACCTAACCTAACCTAACCTAACCTAACCTAACCTAACCTAACCTAACCTAACCTAACCTAACCTAACCTAACCTAACCTAACCTAACCTAACCTAACCTAACCTAACCTAACCTAACCTAACCTAACCTAACCTAACCTAACCTAACCTAACCTAACCTAACCTAACCTAACCTAACCTAACCTAACCTAACCTAACCTAACCTAACCTAACCTAACCTAACCTAACCTAACCTAACCTAACCTAACCTAACCTAACCTAACCTAACCTAACCTAACCTAACCTAACCTAACCTAACCTAACCTAACCTAACCTAACCTAACCTAACCTAACCTAACCTAACCTAACCTAACCTAACCTAACCTAACCTAACCTAACCTAACCTAACCTAACCTAACCTAACCTAACCTAACCTAACCTAACCTAACCTAACCTAACCTAACCTAACCTAACCTAACCTAACCTAACCTAACCTAACCTAACCTAACCTAACCTAACCTAACCTAACCTAACCTAACCTAACCTAACCTAACCTAACCTAACCTAACCTAACCTAACCTAACCTAACCTAACCTAACCTAACCTAACCTAACCTAACCTAACCTAACCTAACCTAACCTAACCTAACCTAACCTAACCTAACCTAACCTAACCTAACCTAACCTAACCTAACCTAACCTAACCTAACCTAACCTAACCTAACCTAACCTAACCTAACCTAACCTAACCTAACCTAACCTAACCTAACCTAACCTAACCTAACCTAACCTAACCTAACCTAACCTAACCTAACCTAACCTAACCTAACCTAACCTAACCTAACCTAACCTAACCTAACCTAACCTAACCTAACCTAACCTAACCTAACCTAACCTAACCTAACCTAACCTAACCTAACCTAACCTAACCTAACCTAACCTAACCTAACCTAACCTAACCTAACCTAACCTAACCTAACCTAACCTAACCTAACCTAACCTAACCTAACCTAACCTAACCTAACCTAACCTAACCTAACCTAACCTAACCTAACCTAACCTAACCTAACCTAACCTAACCTAACCTAACCTAACCTAACCTAACCTAACCTAACCTAACCTAACCTAACCTAACCTAACCTAACCTAACCTAACCTAACCTAACCTAACCTAACCTAACCTAACCTAACCTAACCTAACCTAACCTAACCTAACCTAACCTAACCTAACCTAACCTAACCTAACCTAACCTAACCTAACCTAACCTAACCTAACCTAACCTAACCTAACCTAACCTAACCTAACCTAACCTAACCTAACCTAACCTAACCTAACCTAACCTAACCTAACCTAACCTAACCTAACCTAACCTAACCTAACCTAACCTAACCTAACCTAACCTAACCTAACCTAACCTAACCTAACCTAACCTAACCTAACCTAACCTAACCTAACCTAACCTAACCTAACCTAACCTAACCTAACCTAACCTAACCTAACCTAACCTAACCTAACCTAACCTAACCTAACCTAACCTAACCTAACCTAACCTAACCTAACCTAACCTAACCTAACCTAACCTAACCTAACCTAACCTAACCTAACCTAACCTAACCTAACCTAACCTAACCTAACCTAACCTAACCTAACCTAACCTAACCTAACCTAACCTAACCTAACCTAACCTAACCTAACCTAACCTAACCTAACCTAACCTAACCTAACCTAACCTAACCTAACCTAACCTAACCTAACCTAACCTAACCTAACCTAACCTAACCTAACCTAACCTAACCTAACCTAACCTAACCTAACCTAACCTAACCTAACCTAACCTAACCTAACCTAACCTAACCTAACCTAACCTAACCTAACCTAACCTAACCTAACCTAACCTAACCTAACCTAACCTAACCTAACCTAACCTAACCTAACCTAACCTAACCTAACCTAACCTAACCTAACCTAACCTAACCTAACCTAACCTAACCTAACCTAACCTAACCTAACCTAACCTAACCTAACCTAACCTAACCTAACCTAACCTAACCTAACCTAACCTAACCTAACCTAACCTAACCTAACCTAACCTAACCTAACCTAACCTAACCTAACCTAACCTAACCTAACCTAACCTAACCTAACCTAACCTAACCTAACCTAACCTAACCTAACCTAACCTAACCTAACCTAACCTAACCTAACCTAACCTAACCTAACCTAACCTAACCTAACCTAACCTAACCTAACCTAACCTAACCTAACCTAACCTAACCTAACCTAACCTAACCTAACCTAACCTAACCTAACCTAACCTAACCTAACCTAACCTAACCTAACCTAACCTAACCTAACCTAACCTAACCTAACCTAACCTAACCTAACCTAACCTAACCTAACCTAACCTAACCTAACCTAACCTAACCTAACCTAACCTAACCTAACCTAACCTAACCTAACCTAACCTAACCTAACCTAACCTAACCTAACCTAACCTAACCTAACCTAACCTAACCTAACCTAACCTAACCTAACCTAACCTAACCTAACCTAACCTAACCTAACCTAACCTAACCTAACCTAACCTAACCTAACCTAACCTAACCTAACCTAACCTAACCTAACCTAACCTAACCTAACCTAACCTAACCTAACCTAACCTAACCTAACCTAACCTAACCTAACCTAACCTAACCTAACCTAACCTAACCTAACCTAACCTAACCTAACCTAACCTAACCTAACCTAACCTAACCTAACCTAACCTAACCTAACCTAACCTAACCTAACCTAACCTAACCTAACCTAACCTAACCTAACCTAACCTAACCTAACCTAACCTAACCTAACCTAACCTAACCTAACCTAACCTAACCTAACCTAACCTAACCTAACCTAACCTAACCTAACCTAACCTAACCTAACCTAACCTAACCTAACCTAACCTAACCTAACCTAACCTAACCTAACCTAACCTAACCTAACCTAACCTAACCTAACCTAACCTAACCTAACCTAACCTAACCTAACCTAACCTAACCTAACCTAACCTAACCTAACCTAACCTAACCTAACCTAACCTAACCTAACCTAACCTAACCTAACCTAACCTAACCTAACCTAACCTAACCTAACCTAACCTAACCTAACCTAACCTAACCTAACCTAACCTAACCTAACCTAACCTAACCTAACCTAACCTAACCTAACCTAACCTAACCTAACCTAACCTAACCTAACCTAACCTAACCTAACCTAACCTAACCTAACCTAACCTAACCTAACCTAACCTAACCTAACCTAACCTAACCTAACCTAACCTAACCTAACCTAACCTAACCTAACCTAACCTAACCTAACCTAACCTAACCTAACCTAACCTAACCTAACCTAACCTAACCTAACCTAACCTAACCTAACCTAACCTAACCTAACCTAACCTAACCTAACCTAACCTAACCTAACCTAACCTAACCTAACCTAACCTAACCTAACCTAACCTAACCTAACCTAACCTAACCTAACCTAACCTAACCTAACCTAACCTAACCTAACCTAACCTAACCTAACCTAACCTAACCTAACCTAACCTAACCTAACCTAACCTAACCTAACCTAACCTAACCTAACCTAACCTAACCTAACCTAACCTAACCTAACCTAACCTAACCTAACCTAACCTAACCTAACCTAACCTAACCTAACCTAACCTAACCTAACCTAACCTAACCTAACCTAACCTAACCTAACCTAACCTAACCTAACCTAACCTAACCTAACCTAACCTAACCTAACCTAACCTAACCTAACCTAACCTAACCTAACCTAACCTAACCTAACCTAACCTAACCTAACCTAACCTAACCTAACCTAACCTAACCTAACCTAACCTAACCTAACCTAACCTAACCTAACCTAACCTAACCTAACCTAACCTAACCTAACCTAACCTAACCTAACCTAACCTAACCTAACCTAACCTAACCTAACCTAACCTAACCTAACCTAACCTAACCTAACCTAACCTAACCTAACCTAACCTAACCTAACCTAACCTAACCTAACCTAACCTAACCTAACCTAACCTAACCTAACCTAACCTAACCTAACCTAACCTAACCTAACCTAACCTAACCTAACCTAACCTAACCTAACCTAACCTAACCTAACCTAACCTAACCTAACCTAACCTAACCTAACCTAACCTAACCTAACCTAACCTAACCTAACCTAACCTAACCTAACCTAACCTAACCTAACCTAACCTAACCTAACCTAACCTAACCTAACCTAACCTAACCTAACCTAACCTAACCTAACCTAACCTAACCTAACCTAACCTAACCTAACCTAACCTAACCTAACCTAACCTAACCTAACCTAACCTAACCTAACCTAACCTAACCTAACCTAACCTAACCTAACCTAACCTAACCTAACCTAACCTAACCTAACCTAACCTAACCTAACCTAACCTAACCTAACCTAACCTAACCTAACCTAACCTAACCTAACCTAACCTAACCTAACCTAACCTAACCTAACCTAACCTAACCTAACCTAACCTAACCTAACCTAACCTAACCTAACCTAACCTAACCTAACCTAACCTAACCTAACCTAACCTAACCTAACCTAACCTAACCTAACCTAACCTAACCTAACCTAACCTAACCTAACCTAACCTAACCTAACCTAACCTAACCTAACCTAACCTAACCTAACCTAACCTAACCTAACCTAACCTAACCTAACCTAACCTAACCTAACCTAACCTAACCTAACCTAACCTAACCTAACCTAACCTAACCTAACCTAACCTAACCTAACCTAACCTAACCTAACCTAACCTAACCTAACCTAACCTAACCTAACCTAACCTAACCTAACCTAACCTAACCTAACCTAACCTAACCTAACCTAACCTAACCTAACCTAACCTAACCTAACCTAACCTAACCTAACCTAACCTAACCTAACCTAACCTAACCTAACCTAACCTAACCTAACCTAACCTAACCTAACCTAACCTAACCTAACCTAACCTAACCTAACCTAACCTAACCTAACCTAACCTAACCTAACCTAACCTAACCTAACCTAACCTAACCTAACCTAACCTAACCTAACCTAACCTAACCTAACCTAACCTAACCTAACCTAACCTAACCTAACCTAACCTAACCTAACCTAACCTAACCTAACCTAACCTAACCTAACCTAACCTAACCTAACCTAACCTAACCTAACCTAACCTAACCTAACCTAACCTAACCTAACCTAACCTAACCTAACCTAACCTAACCTAACCTAACCTAACCTAACCTAACCTAACCTAACCTAACCTAACCTAACCTAACCTAACCTAACCTAACCTAACCTAACCTAACCTAACCTAACCTAACCTAACCTAACCTAACCTAACCTAACCTAACCTAACCTAACCTAACCTAACCTAACCTAACCTAACCTAACCTAACCTAACCTAACCTAACCTAACCTAACCTAACCTAACCTAACCTAACCTAACCTAACCTAACCTAACCTAACCTAACCTAACCTAACCTAACCTAACCTAACCTAACCTAACCTAACCTAACCTAACCTAACCTAACCTAACCTAACCTAACCTAACCTAACCTAACCTAACCTAACCTAACCTAACCTAACCTAACCTAACCTAACCTAACCTAACCTAACCTAACCTAACCTAACCTAACCTAACCTAACCTAACCTAACCTAACCTAACCTAACCTAACCTAACCTAACCTAACCTAACCTAACCTAACCTAACCTAACCTAACCTAACCTAACCTAACCTAACCTAACCTAACCTAACCTAACCTAACCTAACCTAACCTAACCTAACCTAACCTAACCTAACCTAACCTAACCTAACCTAACCTAACCTAACCTAACCTAACCTAACCTAACCTAACCTAACCTAACCTAACCTAACCTAACCTAACCTAACCTAACCTAACCTAACCTAACCTAACCTAACCTAACCTAACCTAACCTAACCTAACCTAACCTAACCTAACCTAACCTAACCTAACCTAACCTAACCTAACCTAACCTAACCTAACCTAACCTAACCTAACCTAACCTAACCTAACCTAACCTAACCTAACCTAACCTAACCTAACCTAACCTAACCTAACCTAACCTAACCTAACCTAACCTAACCTAACCTAACCTAACCTAACCTAACCTAACCTAACCTAACCTAACCTAACCTAACCTAACCTAACCTAACCTAACCTAACCTAACCTAACCTAACCTAACCTAACCTAACCTAACCTAACCTAACCTAACCTAACCTAACCTAACCTAACCTAACCTAACCTAACCTAACCTAACCTAACCTAACCTAACCTAACCTAACCTAACCTAACCTAACCTAACCTAACCTAACCTAACCTAACCTAACCTAACCTAACCTAACCTAACCTAACCTAACCTAACCTAACCTAACCTAACCTAACCTAACCTAACCTAACCTAACCTAACCTAACCTAACCTTTTTTTTTTTTTTTTTTTTTTTTTTTTTTTTTTTTTTTTTTTTTTTTTTTTTTTTTTTTTTTTTTTTTTTTTTTTTTTTTTTTTTTTTTTTTTTTTTTTTTTTTTTTTTTTTTTTTATCGTTGGGAAATGCATTTCTCGCACGGGCCCCCTGCTAACCAGAGGGCACTGTGAGGGACTCGATGACATACCCCCTAAAACCCAACGCCTAACCCCCAATCCGCCATAGTGGGACGCCACGGGATCGCGTTAGCATACAACCGCGACGCCCCGGCGGTGGCCAGGAATGACCCCAACCCAAACGTGAGGCTGCTCGCAAGTCCACTCTGCTGATCAGAGAAGTACCCGGAGCAGCCCCACAGAACCTGAACACCGCCCACCGAAGTGGGCACTCTGCAAAAAATAAGGGGTATATGCGTATATAAGTCTACACGCATATACCCGAACCTCCCACCCAAAACTGGGCAAACACCTCAAAATTGCCCGAAGGCCCGCCTATACGCCCGAAGGCCCCCCCCAAACAGCCGCAGGAGAAGAGGATGCGACAACGCCGACACTCCCCTTCCCCTGCCGCCCCCTCACATGCCGCCATCAGCGGTGACGGCCCCGCTGGGACCGCGGAAGGCGGGGAGAAATATTTTGTTCTTCCCGCCCCCCGCGGCCCCCCCCGACAACCCCCCCAAAACGGTTGCAGAGGATAGGGAGTACGGCGCACCGTAATACCGTAGCTCCTCTTCCTCTGCATCCCCACCGCGTCCACCATCAGACGGTGGTGGCCCCGCTAGGCCGCGGGAGATAGGGACGAGCGGCGCACCGCAATACCGGCACTCCTCTTCCCCCGCGGCCCCCCTACCGTCGGCCCAGCTCCGACTGAGCTGGCTGCCGACACCCCTCGCTAGACACGGGACCACCGAAGTGGCCCCGCTCCAGCCGCCGCACCGACGGGCTAGTCCCGGCAGTGCGGCCCGCGCAGTGCCTCCTACCGTGAAAACGGCCAGAGACACCGCGCTACCTCCGGTGGGCCCGGGTGTCCGCCTGACACCCCACCCTGGCTGTTGGTCCGCGGCGGGTTTCCCCGCTACCACTCGCTCCCGTTTGGGGCCGGTTGCGAGTGGCACTCCCCCATCCGCCACCCGGGGACGCGTCCGGTAGGAGTCAGCCTCTCCCCCGGATAGTAAATTTTCCCACCGGCCTCCACCGGTGGTACTCATTCTACCATCTCTTTGGAGCTAGGCTCCACCGTCATACCTACTAATCCACCGCAACGTCCGTCCATTATAGGCCGTCTGCCTAGGACTTCTGAAGCAGTGAACTTTCGGTCACACACCACAGAGTTATGTTTATACTAACTCACCGCCCCGTCGGGCTTAGAGCTTTCTAAACATGCCTCCAATAGCTCGTAGCCACCCCCAAATTATGCGGGGGTGGTTGTACTCGCTATAGACCACCGACCCCGAACATATATAAATTATTAAATTATGTTCGGACCGGGACACGAACCCGGGGACCAGTGCGTGGGTCGTACATTGCTCACCACTACGCCAACTGGCCCGTCAATTAAGTACCACCGGCCTCCACCGGTGGTACTCATTCTACCATCTCTTTGGAGCTAGGCTCCACCGTCATACCTACTAATCCACCGCAACGTCCGTCCATTATAGGCCGTCTGCCTAGGACTTCTGAAGCAGTGAACTTTCGGTCACACACCACAGAGTTATGTTTATACTAACTCACCGCCCCGTCAGGCTTAGAGCTTTCTAAACATGCCTCCAATAGCTCGTAGCCACCCCCAAATTATGCGGGGGTGGTTGTACTCGCTATAGACCACCGACCCCGAACATATATAAATTATTAAATTATGTTCGGACCGGGACACGAACCCGGGGACCAGT
Source organism: Boloria euphrosyne (assembly GCA_951802675.2). Classification (NCBI taxonomy): domain Eukaryota; kingdom Metazoa; phylum Arthropoda; class Insecta; order Lepidoptera; family Nymphalidae; genus Boloria; species Boloria euphrosyne. The sequence goes on from CATOQK020000014.1 coordinate 76,370, forward strand.
GCGTGGGTCGTATAAAGAGATTCGAATTTTCCCACCGGCCTCCACCGGTGGTACTCATTCTACCATCTCTTTGGAACTACACGTTCCCAACCTCAGACCTACTAATTCTCCGCAACTTCCGTCCATTATGGGCCGTCTGCCTAGGACTTCAGAAGCAGTGAACTTTTCGGTCAACCGCCATGTATGTTATACTAACTCACAGTCCCCGTCGAGACTTTAGAGCTTTCTAACATGCCACCAATAGCTCGTAGCCACCCCCAAATTATGCGGGGGTGGTTGTACTCGCTATAGACCACCGACCCCGAACATATATAAATTATTAAATTATGTTCGGACCGGGACGCGAACCCGGGGACCAGTGCGTGGGTCGTACATTGCTCACCACTACGCCAACTGGCCCGTCTAAAAGAGATTCGAATTTTCCCACCGGCCTCCACCGGTGGTACTCATTCTACCATCTCTTTGGAGCTAGGCTCCACCGTCATACCTACTAATCCACCGCAACGTTCGTCCATTATGGGCCGTCTGCCTAGGACTTCTGAAGCAGTGAACTTTCGGTCACACACCACAGAGTTATGTTTATACTAACTCACCGCCCCGTCGGGCTTAGAGCTTTCTAAACATGCCTCCAATAGCTCGTAGCCACCCCCAAATTATGCGGGGTTGGTTGTACTCGCTATAGACCACCGACCCCGAACATATATAAATTATTAAATTATGTTCGGACCGGGACACGAACCCGGGGACCAGTGCGTGGGTCGTACATTGCTCACCACTACGCCAACTGGCCCGTCAAAAAGAGATTCGAATTTTCCCACCGGCCTCCACCGGTGGTACTCATTCTACCATCTCTTTTGGAGCTAGGCTCCACCGTCATACCTACTAATCCACCGCAACGTCCGTCCATTATAGGCCGTCTGCCTAGGACTTCTGAAGCAGTGAACTTTCGGTCACACACCACAGAGTTATGTTTATACTAACTCACCGCCCCGTCAGGCTTAGAGCTTTCTAAACATGCCTCCAATAGCTCGTAGCCACCCCCAAATTATGCGGGGGTGGTTGTACTCGCTATAGACCACCGACCCCGAACATATATAAATTATTAAATTATGTTCGGACCGGGACACGAACCCGGGGACCAGTGCGTGGGATTCGAATTTTCCCACCGGCCCCTCAACCGGTGGTACTCATTCTACCATCTCTTCTGGAACTACACGTTCCCAACCTCAGACCTACTAATTCTCCGCAACTTCCGTCCATTATGGGCCGTCTGCCTAGGACTTCAGAAGCAGTGAACTTTCGGTCAACCGCCATGTATGTTATACTAACTCACAGTCCCCGTCGAGACTTTAGAGCTTTCTAACATGCCACCAATAGCTCGTAGCCACCCCCAAATTATGCGGGGGTGGTTGTACTCGCTATAGACCACCGACCCCGAACATATATAAATTATTAAATTATGTTCGGACCGGGACACGAACCCGGGGACCAGTGCGTGGGTCGTACATTGCTCACCACTACGCCAACTGGCCCGTCAAAAGAGATTCGAATTTTCCCACCGGCCTCCACCGGTGGTACTCATTCTACCATCTCTTTGGAGCTAGGCTCCACCGTCATACCTACTAATCCACCGCAACGTCCGTCCATTATGGGCCGTCTGCCTAGGACTTCTGAAGCAGTGAACTTTCGGTCACACACCACAGAGTTATGTTTATACTAACTCACCGCCCCGTCGGGCTTAGAGCTTTCTAAACATGCCTCCAATAGCTCGTAGCCACCCCCAAATTATGCGGGGGTGGTTGTACTCGCTATAGACCACCGACCCCGAACATATATAAATTATTAAATTATGTTCGGACCGGGACACGAACCCGGGGACCAGTGCGTGGGTCGTACATTGCTCACCACTACGCCAACTGGCCCGTCAAAGAGATTCGAATTTTCCCACCGGCCTCCACCGGTGGTACTCATTCTACCATCTCTTTGGAGCTAGGCTCCACCGTCATACCTACTAATCCACCGCAACGTCCGTCCATTATAGGCCGTCTGCCTAGGACTTCTGAAGCAGTGAACTTTCGGTCACACACCACAGAGTTATGTTTATACTAACTCACCGCCCCGTCGGGCTTAGAGCTTTCTAAACATGCCTCCAATAGCTCGTAGCCACCCCCAAATTATGCGGGGGTGGTTGTACTCGCTATAGACCACCGACCCCGAACATATATAAATTATTAAATTATGTTCGGACCGGGACACGAACCCGGGGACCAGTGCGTGGGTCGTACATTGCTCACCACTACGCCAACTGGCCCGTCGAGAGAATTTTCCCACCGGCCTCCACCGGTGGTACTCATTCTACCATCTCTTTGGAACTACACGTTCCCAACCTCAGACCTACTAATTCTCCGCAACTTCCGTCCATTATGGGCCGTCTGCCTAGGACTTCAGAAGCAGTGAACTTTCGGTCAACCGCCATGTATGTTATACTAACTCACAGTCCCCGTCGAGACTTTAGAGCTTTCTAACATGCCACCAATAGCTCGTAGCCACCCCCAAATTATGCGGGGGTGGTTGTACTCGCTATAGACCACCGACCCCGAACATATATAAATTATTAAATTATGTTCGGACCGGGACGCGAACCCGGGGACCAGTGCGTGGGTAAAAAGAGATTCGAATTTTTCCCACCGGCCTCCACCGGTGGTACTCATTCTACCATCTCTTTGGAGCTAGGCTCCACCGTCATACCTACTAATCCACCGCAACGTCCGTCCATTATGGGCCGTCTGCCTAGGACTTCTGAAGCAGTGAACTTTCGGTCACACACCACAGAGTTATGTTTATACTAACTCACCGCCCCGTCAGGCTTAGAGCTTTCTAAACATGCCTCCAATAGCTCGTAGCCACCCCCAAATTATGCGGGGGTGGTTGTACTCGCTATAGACCACCGACCCCGAACATATATAAATTATTAAATTATGTTCGGACCGGGACACGAACCCGGGGACCAGTGCGTGGGTCGTACATTGCTCACCACTACGCCAACTGGCCCGTCAAACGAATTTTCCCACCGGCCTCCACCGGTGGTACTCATTCTACCATCTCTTTGGAGCTAGGCTCCACCGTCATACCTACTAATCCACCGCAACGTCCGTCCATTATGGGCCGTCTGCCTAGGACTTCTGAAGCAGTGAACTTTCGGTCACACACCACAGAGTTATGTTTATACTAACTCACCGCCCCGTCGGGCTTAGAGCTTTCTAAACATGCCTCCAATAGCTCGTAGCCACCCCCAAATTATGCGGGGGTGGTTGTACTCGCTATAGACCACCGACCCCGAACATATATAAATTATTAAATTATGTTCGGACCGGGACACGAACCCGGGGACCAGTGCGTGGGTCGTACATTGCTCACCACTACGCCAACTGGCCCGTCACAAGAGATTCGAATTTTCCCACCGGCCTCCACCGGTGGTACTCATTCTACCATCTCTTTGGAGCTAGGCTCCACCGTCATACCTACTAATCCACCGCAACGTCCGTCCATTATGGGCCGTCTGCCTAGGACTTCTGAAGCAGTGAACTTTCGGTCACACACCACAGAGTTATGTTTATACTAACTCACCGCCCCGTCGGGCTTAGAGCTTTCTAAACATGCCTCCAATAGCTCGTAGCCACCCCCAAATTATGCGGGGGTGGTTGTACTCGCTATAGACCACCGACCCCGAACATATATAAATTATTAAATTATGTTCGGACCGGGACACGAACCCGGGGACCAGTGCGTGGGTCGTACATTGCTCACCACTACGCCAACTGGCCCGTCAAAAAGAGATTCGAATTTTCCCACCGGCCTCCACCGGTGGTACTCATTCTACCATCTCTTTTGGAGCTAGGCTCCACCGTCATACCTACTAATCCACCGCAACGTCCGTCCATTATAGGCCGTCTGCCTAGGACTTCTGAAGCAGTGAACTTTCGGTCACACACCACAGAGTTATGTTTATACTAACTCACCGCCCCGTCAGGCTTAGAGCTTTCTAAACATGCCTCCAATAGCTCGTAGCCACCCCCAAATTATGCGGGGGTGGTTGTACTCGCTATAGACCACCGACCCCGAACATATATAAATTATTAAATTATGTTCGGACCGGGACACGAACCCGGGGACCAGTGCGTGGGTCGTACATTGCTCACCACTACGCCAACTGGCCCGTCAAAAAGAGATTCGAATTTTCCCACCGGCCTCCACCGGTGGTACTCATTCTACCATCTCTTTGGAGCTAGGCTCCACCGTCATACCTACTAATCCACCGCAACGTCCGTCCATTATAGGCCATCTGCCTAGGACTTCTGAAGCAGTGAACTTTCGGTCACACACCACAGAGTTATGTTTATACTAACTCACCGCCCCGTCGGGCTTAGAGCTTTCTAAACATGCCTCCAATAGCTCGTAGCCACCCCCAAATTATGCGGGGGTGGTTGTACTCGCTATAGACCACCGACCCCGAACATATATAAATTATTAAATTATGTTCGGACCGGGACACGAACCCGGGGACCAGTGCGTGGGTCGTACATTGCTCACCACTACGCCAACTGGCCCGTCTACAAGAGATTCGAATTTTCCCACCGGCCTCCACCGGTGGTACTCATTCTACCATCTCTTTGGAGCTAGGCTCCACCGTCATACCTACTAATCCACCGCAACGTCCGTCCATTATGGGCCGTCTGCCTAGGACTTCTGAAGCAGTGAACTTTCGGTCACACACCACAGAGTTATGTTTATACTAACTCACCGCCCCGTCAGGCTTAGAGCTTTCTAAACATGCCTCCAATAGCTCGTAGCCACCCCCAAATTATGCGGGGGTGGTTGTACTCGCTATAGACCACCGACCCCGAACATATATAAATTATTAAATTATGTTCGGACCGGGACACGAACCCGGGGACCAGTGCGTGGGTCGTACATTGCTCACCACTACGCCAACTGGCCCGTCAAAAAGAGATTCGAATTTTCCCACCGGCCTCCACCGGTGGTACTCATTCTACCATCTCTTTGGAGCTAGGCTCCACCGTCATACCTACTAATCCACCGCAACGTCCGTCCATTATAGGCCGTCTGCCTAGGACTTCTGAAGCAGTGAACTTTCGGTCACACACCACAGAGTTATGTTTATACTAACTCACCGCCCCGTCAGGCTTAGAGCTTTCTAAACATGCCTCCAATAGCTCGTAGCCACCCCCAAATTATGCGGGGGTGGTTGTACTCGCTATAGACCACCGACCCCGAACATATATAAATTATTAAATTATGTTCGGACCGGGACACGAACCCGGGGACCAGTGCGTGGGTCGTACATTGCTCACCACTACGCCAACTGGCCCGTCAACCTAACCTAACCTAACCTAACCTAACCTAACCTAACCTAACCTAACCTAACCTAACCTAACCTAACCTAACCTAACCTAACCTAACCTAACCTAACCTAACCTAACCTAACCTAACCTAACCTAACCTAACCTAACCTAACCTAACCTAACCTAACCTAACCTAACCTAACCTAACCTAACCTAACCTAACCTAACCTAACCTAACCTAACCTAACCTAACCTAACCTAACCTAACCTAACCTAACCTAACCTAACCTAACCTAACCTAACCTAACCTAACCTAACCTAACCTAACCTAACCTAACCTAACCTAACCTAACCTAACCTAACCTAACCTAACCTAACCTAACCTAACCTAACCTAACCTAACCTAACCTAACCTAACCTAACCTAACCTAACCTAACCTAACCTAACCTAACCTAACCTAACCTAACCTAACCTAACCTAACCTAACCTAACCTAACCTAACCTAACCTAACCTAACCTAACCTAACCTAACCTAACCTAACCTAACCTAACCTAACCTAACCTAACCTAACCTAACCTAACCTAACCTAACCTAACCTAACCTAACCTAACCTAACCTAACCTAACCTAACCTAACCTAACCTAACCTAACCTAACCTAACCTAACCTAACCTAACCTAACCTAACCTAACCTAACCTAACCTAACCTAACCTAACCTAACCTAACCTAACCTAACCTAACCTAACCTAACCTAACCTAACCTAACCTAACCTAACCTAACCTAACCTAACCTAACCTAACCTAACCTAACCTAACCTAACCTAACCTAACCTAACCTAACCTAACCTAACCTAACCTAACCTAACCTAACCTAACCTAACCTAACCTAACCTAACCTAACCTAACCTAACCTAACCTAACCTAACCTAACCTAACCTAACCTAACCTAACCTAACCTAACCTAACCTAACCTAACCTAACCTAACCTAACCTAACCTAACCTAACCTAACCTAACCTAACCTAACCTAACCTAACCTAACCTAACCTAACCTAACCTAACCTAACCTAACCTAACCTAACCTAACCTAACCTAACCTAACCTAACCTAACCTAACCTAACCTAACCTAACCTAACCTAACCTAACCTAACCTAACCTAACCTAACCTAACCTAACCTAACCTAACCTAACCTAACCTAACCTAACCTAACCTAACCTAACCTAACCTAACCTAACCTAACCTAACCTAACCTAACCTAACCTAACCTAACCTAACCTAACCTAACCTAACCTAACCTAACCTAACCTAACCTAACCTAACCTAACCTAACCTAACCTAACCTAACCTAACCTAACCTAACCTAACCTAACCTAACCTAACCTAACCTAACCTAACCTAACCTAACCTAACCTAACCTAACCTAACCTAACCTAACCTAACCTAACCTAACCTAACCTAACCTAACCTAACCTAACCTAACCTAACCTAACCTAACCTAACCTAACCTAACCTAACCTAACCTAACCTAACCTAACCTAACCTAACCTAACCTAACCTAACCTAACCTAACCTAACCTAACCTAACCTAACCTAACCTAACCTAACCTAACCTAACCTAACCTAACCTAACCTAACCTAACCTAACCTAACCTAACCTAACCTAACCTAACCTAACCTAACCTAACCTAACCTAACCTAACCTAACCTAACCTAACCTAACCTAACCTAACCTAACCTAACCTAACCTAACCTAACCTAACCTAACCTAACCTAACCTAACCTAACCTAACCTAACCTAACCTAACCTAACCTAACCTAACCTAACCTAACCTAACCTAACCTAACCTAACCTAACCTAACCTAACCTAACCTAACCTAACCTAACCTAACCTAACCTAACCTAACCTAACCTAACCTAACCTAACCTAACCTAACCTAACCTAACCTAACCTAACCTAACCTAACCTAACCTAACCTAACCTAACCTAACCTAACCTAACCTAACCTAACCTAACCTAACCTAACCTAACCTAACCTAACCTAACCTAACCTAACCTAACCTAACCTAACCTAACCTAACCTAACCTAACCTAACCTAACCTAACCTAACCTAACCTAACCTAACCTAACCTAACCTAACCTAACCTAACCTAACCTAACCTAACCTAACCTAACCTAACCTAACCTAACCTAACCTAACCTAACCTAACCTAACCTAACCTAACCTAACCTAACCTAACCTAACCTAACCTAACCTAACCTAACCTAACCTAACCTAACCTAACCTAACCTAACCTAACCTAACCTAACCTAACCTAACCTAACCTAACCTAACCTAACCTAACCTAACCTAACCTAACCTAACCTAACCTAACCTAACCTAACCTAACCTAACCTAACCTAACCTAACCTAACCTAACCTAACCTAACCTAACCTAACCTAACCTAACCTAACCTAACCTAACCTAACCTAACCTAACCTAACCTAACCTAACCTAACCTAACCTAACCTAACCTAACCTAACCTAACCTAACCTAACCTAACCTAACCTAACCTAACCTAACCTAACCTAACCTAACCTAACCTAACCTAACCTAACCTAACCTAACCTAACCTAACCTAACCTAACCTAACCTAACCTAACCTAACCTAACCTAACCTAACCTAACCTAACCTAACCTAACCTAACCTAACCTAACCTAACCTAACCTAACCTAACCTAACCTAACCTAACCTAACCTAACCTAACCTAACCTAACCTAACCTAACCTAACCTAACCTAACCTAACCTAACCTAACCTAACCTAACCTAACCTAACCTAACCTAACCTAACCTAACCTAACCTAACCTAACCTAACCTAACCTAACCTAACCTAACCTAACCTAACCTAACCTAACCTAACCTAACCTAACCTAACCTAACCTAACCTAACCTAACCTAACCTAACCTAACCTAACCTAACCTAACCTAACCTAACCTAACCTAACCTAACCTAACCTAACCTAACCTAACCTAACCTAACCTAACCTAACCTAACCTAACCTAACCTAACCTAACCTAACCTAACCTAACCTAACCTAACCTAACCTAACCTAACCTAACCTAACCTAACCTAACCTAACCTAACCTAACCTAACCTAACCTAACCTAACCTAACCTAACCTAACCTAACCTAACCTAACCTAACCTAACCTAACCTAACCTAACCTAACCTAACCTAACCTAACCTAACCTAACCTAACCTAACCTAACCTAACCTAACCTAACCTAACCTAACCTAACCTAACCTAACCTAACCTAACCTAACCTAACCTAACCTAACCTAACCTAACCTAACCTAACCTAACCTAACCTAACCTAACCTAACCTAACCTAACCTAACCTAACCTAACCTAACCTAACCTAACCTAACCTAACCTAACCTAACCTAACCTAACCTAACCTAACCTAACCTAACCTAACCTAACCTAACCTAACCTAACCTAACCTAACCTAACCTAACCTAACCTAACCTAACCTAACCTAACCTAACCTAACCTAACCTAACCTAACCTAACCTAACCTAACCTAACCTAACCTAACCTAACCTAACCTAACCTAACCTAACCTAACCTAACCTAACCTAACCTAACCTAACCTAACCTAACCTAACCTAACCTAACCTAACCTAACCTAACCTAACCTAACCTAACCTAACCTAACCTAACCTAACCTAACCTAACCTAACCTAACCTAACCTAACCTAACCTAACCTAACCTAACCTAACCTAACCTAACCTAACCTAACCTAACCTAACCTAACCTAACCTAACCTAACCTAACCTAACCTAACCTAACCTAACCTAACCTAACCTAACCTAACCTAACCTAACCTAACCTAACCTAACCTAACCTAACCTAACCTAACCTAACCTAACCTAACCTAACCTAACCTAACCTAACCTAACCTAACCTAACCTAACCTAACCTAACCTAACCTAACCTAACCTAACCTAACCTAACCTAACCTAACCTAACCTAACCTAACCTAACCTAACCTAACCTAACCTAACCTAACCTAACCTAACCTAACCTAACCTAACCTAACCTAACCTAACCTAACCTAACCTAACCTAACCTAACCTAACCTAACCTAACCTAACCTAACCTAACCTAACCTAACCTAACCTAACCTAACCTAACCTAACCTAACCTAACCTAACCTAACCTAACCTAACCTAACCTAACCTAACCTAACCTAACCTAACCTAACCTAACCTAACCTAACCTAACCTAACCTAACCTAACCTAACCTAACCTAACCTAACCTAACCTAACCTAACCTAACCTAACCTAACCTAACCTAACCTAACCTAACCTAACCTAACCTAACCTAACCTAACCTAACCTAACCTAACCTAACCTAACCTAACCTAACCTAACCTAACCTAACCTAACCTAACCTAACCTAACCTAACCTAACCTAACCTAACCTAACCTAACCTAACCTAACCTAACCTAACCTAACCTAACCTAACCTAACCTAACCTAACCTAACCTAACCTAACCTAACCTAACCTAACCTAACCTAACCTAACCTAACCTAACCTAACCTAACCTAACCTAACCTAACCTAACCTAACCTAACCTAACCTAACCTAACCTAACCTAACCTAACCTAACCTAACCTAACCTAACCTAACCTAACCTAACCTAACCTAACCTAACCTAACCTAACCTAACCTAACCTAACCTAACCTAACCTAACCTAACCTAACCTAACCTAACCTAACCTAACCTAACCTAACCTAACCTAACCTAACCTAACCTAACCTAACCTAACCTAACCTAACCTAACCTAACCTAACCTAACCTAACCTAACCTAACCTAACCTAACCTAACCTAACCTAACCTAACCTAACCTAACCTAACCTAACCTAACCTAACCTAACCTAACCTAACCTAACCTAACCTAACCTAACCTAACCTAACCTAACCTAACCTAACCTAACCTAACCTAACCTAACCTAACCTAACCTAACCTAACCTAACCTAACCTAACCTAACCTAACCTAACCTAACCTAACCTAACCTAACCTAACCTAACCTAACCTAACCTAACCTAACCTAACCTAACCTAACCTAACCTAACCTAACCTAACCTAACCTAACCTAACCTAACCTAACCTAACCTAACCTAACCTAACCTAACCTAACCTAACCTAACCTAACCTAACCTAACCTAACCTAACCTAACCTAACCTAACCTAACCTAACCTAACCTAACCTAACCTAACCTAACCTAACCTAACCTAACCTAACCTAACCTAACCTAACCTAACCTAACCTAACCTAACCTAACCTAACCTAACCTAACCTAACCTAACCTAACCTAACCTAACCTAACCTAACCTAACCTAACCTAACCTAACCTAACCTAACCTAACCTAACCTAACCTAACCTAACCTAACCTAACCTAACCTAACCTAACCTAACCTAACCTAACCTAACCTAACCTAACCTAACCTAACCTAACCTAACCTAACCTAACCTAACCTAACCTAACCTAACCTAACCTAACCTAACCTAACCTAACCTAACCTAACCTAACCTAACCTAACCTAACCTAACCTAACCTAACCTAACCTAACCTAACCTAACCTAACCTAACCTAACCTAACCTAACCTAACCTAACCTAACCTAACCTAACCTAACCTAACCTAACCTAACCTAACCTAACCTAACCTAACCTAACCTAACCTAACCTAACCTAACCTAACCTAACCTAACCTAACCTAACCTAACCTAACCTAACCTAACCTAACCTAACCTAACCTAACCTAACCTAACCTAACCTAACCTAACCTAACCTAACCTAACCTAACCTAACCTAACCTAACCTAACCTAACCTAACCTAACCTAACCTAACCTAACCTAACCTAACCTAACCTAACCTAACCTAACCTAACCTAACCTAACCTAACCTAACCTAACCTAACCTAACCTAACCTAACCTAACCTAACCTAACCTAACCTAACCTAACCTAACCTAACCTAACCTAACCTAACCTAACCTAACCTAACCTAACCTAACCTAACCTAACCTAACCTAACCTAACCTAACCTAACCTAACCTAACCTAACCTAACCTAACCTAACCTAACCTAACCTAACCTAACCTAACCTAACCTAACCTAACCTAACCTAACCTAACCTAACCTAACCTAACCTAACCTAACCTAACCTAACCTAACCTAACCTAACCTAACCTAACCTAACCTAACCTAACCTAACCTAACCTAACCTAACCTAACCTAACCTAACCTAACCTAACCTAACCTAACCTAACCTAACCTAACCTAACCTAACCTAACCTAACCTAACCTAACCTAACCTAACCTAACCTAACCTAACCTAACCTAACCTAACCTAACCTAACCTAACCTAACCTAACCTAACCTAACCTAACCTAACCTAACCTAACCTAACCTAACCTAACCTAACCTAACCTAACCTAACCTAACCTAACCTAACCTAACCTAACCTAACCTAACCTAACCTAACCTAACCTAACCTAACCTAACCTAACCTAACCTAACCTAACCTAACCTAACCTAACCTAACCTAACCTAACCTAACCTAACCTAACCTAACCTAACCTAACCTAACCTAACCTAACCTAACCTAACCTAACCTAACCTAACCTAACCTAACCTAACCTAACCTAACCTAACCTAACCTAACCTAACCTAACCTAACCTAACCTAACCTAACCTAACCTAACCTAACCTAACCTAACCTAACCTAACCTAACCTAACCTAACCTAACCTAACCTAACCTAACCTAACCTAACCTAACCTAACCTAACCTAACCTAACCTAACCTAACCTAACCTAACCTAACCTAACCTAACCTAACCTAACCTAACCTAACCTAACCTAACCTAACCTAACCTAACCTAACCTAACCTAACCTAACCTAACCTAACCTAACCTAACCTAACCTAACCTAACCTAACCTAACCTAACCTAACCTAACCTAACCTAACCTAACCTAACCTAACCTAACCTAACCTAACCTAACCTAACCTAACCTAACCTAACCTAACCTAACCTAACCTAACCTAACCTAACCTAACCTAACCTAACCTAACCTAACCTAACCTAACCTAACCTAACCTAACCTAACCTAACCTAACCTAACCTAACCTAACCTAACCTAACCTAACCTAACCTAACCTAACCTAACCTAACCTAACCTAACCTAACCTAACCTAACCTAACCTAACCTAACCTAACCTAACCTAACCTAACCTAACCTAACCTAACCTAACCTAACCTAACCTAACCTAACCTAACCTAACCTAACCTAACCTAACCTAACCTAACCTAACCTAACCTAACCTAACCTAACCTAACCTAACCTAACCTAACCTAACCTAACCTAACCTAACCTAACCTAACCTAACCTAACCTAACCTAACCTAACCCGAGTCCCGCTCTAGCCGCGGCGGCGAGCGCACGCGTCCCAACGGTGAAAACCGCGCTCCGCTAGCTCGCTCCGTCGCAAAGTTATAGTAAAAACAAAGAAAAATCGACAAAAGTGGTAAAAGTGACACTTATAAGTGCAAAAAGTGACTAATATAGTGCAAGAAGTGACGCTAAACATCATAGTGCTTTTTAAATTTTGGAATTCGGACTTTTAAGAC
>CATOQK020000015.1:0-7500 GCA_951802675.2 Boloria euphrosyne
GTTAGGTTAGGTTAGGTTAGGTTAGGTTAGGTTAGGTTAGGTTAGGTTAGGTTAGGTTAGGTTAGGTTAGGTTAGGTTAGGTTAGGTTAGGTTAGGTTAGGTTAGGTTAGGTTAGGTTAGGTTAGGTTAGGTTAGGTTAGGTTAGGTTAGGTTAGGTTAGGTTAGGTTAGGTTAGGTTAGGTTAGGTTAGGTTAGGTTAGGTTAGGTTAGGTTAGGTTAGGTTAGGTTAGGTTAGGTTAGGTTAGGTTAGGTTAGGTTAGGTTAGGTTAGGTTAGGTTAGGTTAGGTTAGGTTAGGTTAGGTTAGGTTAGGTTAGGTTAGGTTAGGTTAGGTTAGGTTAGGTTAGGTTAGGTTAGGTTAGGTTAGGTTAGGTTAGGTTAGGTTAGGTTAGGTTAGGTTAGGTTAGGTTAGGTTAGGTTAGGTTAGGTTAGGTTAGGTTAGGTTAGGTTAGGTTAGGTTAGGTTAGGTTAGGTTAGGTTAGGTTAGGTTAGGTTAGGTTAGGTTAGGTTAGGTTAGGTTAGGTTAGGTTAGGTTAGGTTAGGTTAGGTTAGGTTAGGTTAGGTTAGGTTAGGTTAGGTTAGGTTAGGTTAGGTTAGGTTAGGTTAGGTTAGGTTAGGTTAGGTTAGGTTAGGTTAGGTTAGGTTAGGTTAGGTTAGGTTAGGTTAGGTTAGGTTAGGTTAGGTTAGGTTAGGTTAGGTTAGGTTAGGTTAGGTTAGGTTAGGTTAGGTTAGGTTAGGTTAGGTTAGGTTAGGTTAGGTTAGGTTAGGTTAGGTTAGGTTAGGTTAGGTTAGGTTAGGTTAGGTTAGGTTAGGTTAGGTTAGGTTAGGTTAGGTTAGGTTAGGTTAGGTTAGGTTAGGTTAGGTTAGGTTAGGTTAGGTTAGGTTAGGTTAGGTTAGGTTAGGTTAGGTTAGGTTAGGTTAGGTTAGGTTAGGTTAGGTTAGGTTAGGTTAGGTTAGGTTAGGTTAGGTTAGGTTAGGTTAGGTTAGGTTAGGTTAGGTTAGGTTAGGTTAGGTTAGGTTAGGTTAGGTTAGGTTAGGTTAGGTTAGGTTAGGTTAGGTTAGGTTAGGTTAGGTTAGGTTAGGTTAGGTTAGGTTAGGTTAGGTTAGGTTAGGTTAGGTTAGGTTAGGTTAGGTTAGGTTAGGTTAGGTTAGGTTAGGTTAGGTTAGGTTAGGTTAGGTTAGGTTAGGTTAGGTTAGGTTAGGTTAGGTTAGGTTAGGTTAGGTTAGGTTAGGTTAGGTTAGGTTAGGTTAGGTTAGGTTAGGTTAGGTTAGGTTAGGTTAGGTTAGGTTAGGTTAGGTTAGGTTAGGTTAGGTTAGGTTAGGTTAGGTTAGGTTAGGTTAGGTTAGGTTAGGTTAGGTTAGGTTAGGTTAGGTTAGGTTAGGTTAGGTTAGGTTAGGTTAGGTTAGGTTAGGTTAGGTTAGGTTAGGTTAGGTTAGGTTAGGTTAGGTTAGGTTAGGTTAGGTTAGGTTAGGTTAGGTTAGGTTAGGTTAGGTTAGGTTAGGTTAGGTTAGGTTAGGTTAGGTTAGGTTAGGTTAGGTTAGGTTAGGTTAGGTTAGGTTAGGTTAGGTTAGGTTAGGTTAGGTTAGGTTAGGTTAGGTTAGGTTAGGTTAGGTTAGGTTAGGTTAGGTTAGGTTAGGTTAGGTTAGGTTAGGTTAGGTTAGGTTAGGTTAGGTTAGGTTAGGTTAGGTTAGGTTAGGTTAGGTTAGGTTAGGTTAGGTTAGGTTAGGTTAGGTTAGGTTAGGTTAGGTTAGGTTAGGTTAGGTTAGGTTAGGTTAGGTTAGGTTAGGTTAGGTTAGGTTAGGTTAGGTTAGGTTAGGTTAGGTTAGGTTAGGTTAGGTTAGGTTAGGTTAGGTTAGGTTAGGTTAGGTTAGGTTAGGTTAGGTTAGGTTAGGTTAGGTTAGGTTAGGTTAGGTTAGGTTAGGTTAGGTTAGGTTAGGTTAGGTTAGGTTAGGTTAGGTTAGGTTAGGTTAGGTTAGGTTAGGTTAGGTTAGGTTAGGTTAGGTTAGGTTAGGTTAGGTTAGGTTAGGTTAGGTTAGGTTAGGTTAGGTTAGGTTAGGTTAGGTTAGGTTAGGTTAGGTTAGGTTAGGTTAGGTTAGGTTAGGTTAGGTTAGGTTAGGTTAGGTTAGGTTAGGTTAGGTTAGGTTAGGTTAGGTTAGGTTAGGTTAGGTTAGGTTAGGTTAGGTTAGGTTAGGTTAGGTTAGGTTAGGTTAGGTTAGGTTAGGTTAGGTTAGGTTAGGTTAGGTTAGGTTAGGTTAGGTTAGGTTAGGTTAGGTTAGGTTAGGTTAGGTTAGGTTAGGTTAGGTTAGGTTAGGTTAGGTTAGGTTAGGTTAGGTTAGGTTAGGTTAGGTTAGGTTAGGTTAGGTTAGGTTAGGTTAGGTTAGGTTAGGTTAGGTTAGGTTAGGTTAGGTTAGGTTAGGTTAGGTTAGGTTAGGTTAGGTTAGGTTAGGTTAGGTTAGGTTAGGTTAGGTTAGGTTAGGTTAGGTTAGGTTAGGTTAGGTTAGGTTAGGTTAGGTTAGGTTAGGTTAGGTTAGGTTAGGTTAGGTTAGGTTAGGTTAGGTTAGGTTAGGTTTTTTTTTTTTTTTTTTTTTTTTTTTTTTTTTTTTTTTTTTTTTTTTTTTTTTTTTTTTTTTTTTTTTTTTTTTTTTTTTTTTTTTTTTTTTTTTTTTTTTTTTTTTTTTATGGACCGTTTTCCCCAAACGAGTAAGTGTTCAGGACCTTGTCTACTTTGCAATATTTTTACATGGTATTTTATCAAACCTGAAGGGTTTGTGATTGTTATACTAGTATTAATTTACATAATGTTTAATTGCATTTATGATGCGAGAATAGGAGAATACATTTTGAAAGCTTAAGTTTTAACAATTATGCTTTTTAGCATTGATGTTCTTATTCTATATATTTATGTATAATACATTTACAATGCATGAAGTAGGAGGATACATTTTAGTATACCGCTATGCCATTACGATATTTTAACTTCATATGTATACTTTGTATGTACTTGTAAGTACATATGTGCTTTACACTTATGAGCATGATGTTATGCTTTAGAGTTACAATGAATTATTATAGATAGTGTACTTACTTTTTTACATATATTGTTTTAATAACAAGTTATTTTTACATTCTATATTATTTACAGTCTTATAAAATCTATTGTATAACTAGTGTTATTGTTACAGAGTAATCTTACTTTAAACTTATCTTTTAAATGTACATATTATATATTACTCAGAATATATATATATATACTTTATTCTATGCTAATTTAATACTACATGTTACGATTACGTACTGTTTCATATTTTTAAGGTTTTTTTTTTTTTTTTTTTTTTTTTTTTTTTTTTTTTTTTTTTTTTTTTTTTTTTTTTTTTTTTTTTTTTTTTTTCAGTACGTTTCTTATTTTTTACTATTATACTTCATACTCTACGTCAATCTTTATGTGTATGGAATATGTGTTTTGTGTTGTGTTATGAGGTGGTGGTGATGAATATAGGATTAGATGTCGTGTGCTTTTCCAACCACAGCGATTGAAGTAAGATATACTTATTTCCGAATATCTTCACGATATTCTCTGCTATTTCGGGTCTGATGCTGTTTTGTTTGGGTGCTAGCAATAGGCAACGCTAGATCTTGCTAGGGCATCCCATTTTTGCCTGACCGGACATCCAGCGTCGAATGCATTATGCGTCGTAACTGGCAATTTGGCATGCTGACAGTTTTTGCAGGTGGGCGCATCTCCTGCCAGTTTATTTGGGCACTGATCCATCATGTGGGGACCTGCGCAGTGGCTGCACAGGTCTATGGCCTCAGTGCACCACTTTTTGCCATGTCCAAACGCAAGGCATCTGGAGCACTGGACCAGTGGCGACAGGTCAAATACAGGAACCCGATACACGTCTACGTAGATCTTCCCTACTGTGGTTAGTCCTTTCCACAGGAGTGGGGAAACTTCTAGGACCACATGGGATTCTTGAGGGTTTCGCGCTCTCCTTCTGTGTCGCACCTTAATCCTATAGTCTTCATCTTGTATGCTTTCTACTATGTGTTTATTTTGCAGTTTTATTGCGCTTAATAGGTCTTCATCCGTGATGCTCTTGTTTACATTTCGCACTATTACTAGGGGGTCTTTATTTGCTTTCTCCTCCACCTTAAATTTCTCTCCTTGTAATACTGCTTTTATTCTGCTAAAATCTTCTTTGTTCTCGCTGCCGATTAGAACCCTTTGGTCTTTAACCTTCCTTAATTTAGAGATTTGCAATCCAGATTCCTTCGCCTTGAGTGCTTTTCTGACTTTCGTTATAACTTCTTCGCTCGAGTCGTCGCCGTCCGTACCTACAAGTAGGCAGAGGGTGGGTTTAGGTCTATTTGCTGCAGCGATTTCGGCATAAGTTTTTTGTTCTGTAGCCTGTATTTGGTTCGTCAGTATTTCTTTTGGTATTGTGGTTGTTGTTTTTACCTCGTCCTTTAGTTTAGTTATCTCTTGCTGAGTCTCTACAAAGATGGTGTTTAATTTATCTAAGTCTTCTCTTAGCTTGGTCTGGATGTTTCCTAATGTCAGAATATGTTCTTCATTTGTTATTGTTTGGGTTTCTATGGATGCGAGTTTTTCGACTGTTGCTATAAAGTTTTCATCTCCTTTATCCTCTAGCGTCTTGATTTCGTCGATTAAAGTTTTGTTTCTTTCGGCTTGTAGCTCGAGTCCGTCCACTAATTGATCACTCATGTCTTCGAATTTCTTATCTATTTTTGCATTATGTTCTTCTATTTGAGGCTTAATGCTTTTTACTACTGCCTGTTCCAGTTTGTCGCACGTCGTACACCTTTCCACTATCCTTTCAGTCGTTTTCTGACCTGCCTGTCCTGCTTCTTGCATTTCTTCTTCCATCTCTGTCAATGCTTGCACTACCTTATGAATTATTTCTTTTAGAGCATTGGTTTTTTCAGTAATAGTATCCTTAATGCTCCTCTTTATGTTGCCCGATATACTCAGTTGGTATTTTATATCGTTCGTGTGTCTTTGAGCCGCCTCATATACCTTTCTGTAATAGTTTTTCTTCTCTGGTTGTGGCTGCGGCGACTCACCTGTTGGCTTTTGTGGTGTAGGTATTCGTGTATGTGTATCTGCAGGTGAACGTGACACCCTTGTGTCAGTGGAGGTGGATGGTTTGGAGGTTTTTGGTGTACGATACATGTTGTTAGTGGGGTTTGGTCCTCGTCAAGTGTAAATGTAGAGTAAATTTTTAGTTAGGTGTATAGGGCCCAACAGTCTATTTAAGTCAGTACTTAAATAGTATATATAACCAATACAAATAATTAACTAAGTCAAATTTACAAAACTTAAAAACTAACTTACTGACTAACTAACTATTTTCAGGGCTGGGGAGTTAGGTCTCGGTGAGCCCTTTTGTTTGAGCCCAAACTCGGTACCCCTAACTTAATTTTTGACGAAGTTATTTACAGATTTAATTTAAGGGTTGATCTCGGGGTTGCTATGAGAAAAATTTAAAATTTTAATTTTGAATTTAGGTTATTTCCGAGAGGTCTAAGTTATAAATTTTTTGCCAGAAAATCGCCAGACAGGTTTTCTCAAAAAATAGGTTTTTTAAGGTTTTTTCCCTGAAGGGGTTAAATTAAAATTATAATATCTAGTGTGTTGGATGCGGCTTCAGGAGACCTTTCACCCGACACCCAGATTGTCACTATCCGTTCAATACTTAAGGAGATATTTGGGTTTTTGTCCGAGGGTGGGGGTGCAAAAATTTTTGGGGGGGGGAGGGGGGGAAAATGTAGGAAATTGGATAAGGGATGCTCTCGCCAAATTTCGTTTTTTTGGGAAAAGGGTGGGGGAGGGTCAAATGGGGGGTAAGCACTCAGACAAAAACACAATTTTTGAAAATTCAATAAAATAAAAGTTTGAAAATTTTTCAAAATTTTTGGTCACGGGTTCGATTCCCGACCCAGTCCTGAACCTAGTAGTAACATAAAAATAACTAAAACTTATAATATCTAAGCCTAAATTTAAGATTAAAAACTTCTCTGACCTTATTTCATACAATTTTAATAGAATAAAAATTCTAAGTCTCTAAAGTCCAAATTTGCTATAGTAATATAAATTTAATAAATCTGAGTAAGAACTACTCGGTCTTTACCCTTTTTACAAAAAACTTCTAAAAGTTTCTAAGTCCCATACAAAATATTTAAATAAAAATTCTAAGTCTATAGAGTCTAAATTCGCTATGTAGATATTAATTTAATAAATCTGAGTGTAATCCACTCGGTCTTGACTCTTTTATCAAAAACTTCTGGAATTTTCTAATTCCTATACAAAATAAATAACTAAAAATTATATGTCCATAGGGTCCTATTTCCTAACAAAATATTAATTAATTTAATATGAGTGAAAAACAACTCTGTCCTGACTTTTAAGGCCAAATCTTCGAGAAGTTTCTAAATTATAAAAATATTATTTAATTTTATAAGTCCCGCTCTAACTTGGCATAAATGCTGAGAACAAGCTCCTCCCACTATCTAATATTAAACAAAGTCGTACGTTTCTGTTCGTTGAATGATTTATTCTAATTAATTTGTATGGAAATTTTGGAAAATATGTAATTTTTGTAATTTTAATTTAATTTATGAATGAAACTATACTATTTATTGTACTTATACTAAATTAGTCAATTTTGAATTTTTGAAATTTTGAAAAATTTTTTAACTTTCTTAATAATATATTCAGGAATTTAATTAAATTCAACGAGCAAACCCGTATACTTTGGTTTGTATGTAATCTATCTTAAATTTATATGTAAAATTTACGTAAACTTAATCTAACCTTAAAATAACATGTGGTTTTTTCTCCCAGTTTCAAATCCAGGTCGATATCTCCTGATCCCATGAGCCGATTTCGATGATTTTTTCGGCGCCTTGTAGCTGGAGAGTTGCTCCTTCCGTTCTAATAAATTTTGGGGTGGGGTATCGATCTAGATTTCAATCTAGAATTTTCCAAAGTTAGGCATCAATTTCATGTAGTTTTGCATGTTGAATATCTCTGGATCTACTTTGAATATTTTGACGGGGGAAGGTTCGTTGTTCTCGTGGAGTCCTGCTCTTTCCTAGGGATCTTATCCCGATGTCGTAACTTGACTGACTGCGAAAGTAGCAATTTTGTCACAATTGTTTTTCTGTCAATTTAACTGTCTTAACGATGTCCAAAAAATCTGATTTTTTGGTCACTTATAGAACTCGGTGAGCACTTTAAAACGCACTATAGAAAACACTATGTCATAGATCTTAATCGTGCGCCGCACGCAAAAAACTAAAATTGTCACTTACAAAAATCCGGTTTTTCACTGAAATCCAGTCTAAGTTTTCCGTTTTCGGAAAAACAAAGTAGCGTACGAGTGTCACTGTCACTATTTACACCGAAATAGTCACTTATTTCACTAAAATCGGTCACTTTTTCCACTTTTTACTATTTTTAACGTATTTAAGTGGCCGT